>JAUTBT010083949.1:0-12667 GCA_032361225.1 Lepetodrilus schrolli | reverse complement strand
ATATATACGTGTGTGTGTGTGTGCTATTGTATTCTTCAGAACGTTGTATAGTGTGTTTAGAATATGTGTGTTTGTATTCTCCAGATCGTATTTGAAGTTGTATACGTCAGCCGTTATATGTACGTGTAGTACGTGGCTGGTGATGCCAGTCACGCTGTACAACTTGTTGGCATCAGCTGTTTCCACACACTCCGGATAACGACATTATTCGTTATGTGCGACCAGTCAATACCATATTCAATAAGTTCGTGCCTGCTTTCCTGATCCGTCGACACGGCGATGACGTCACGCGCGGCCTTAGCACGTTCGTTGAGCGTACGATTGGGCCCGATCGTGAGAGCTGAATATTATCGTAGGTGTCAGCTGCCTCGATTTGGCAGGTGCTGGGCTGGCTGGCTGGTAGCCAGAAACACGTATACAAACATAGGTATTCAACTAGTGGATTATTGAACATATCCAACCAGATCAGAGAACGTGCCTTTAAGCTACAACTGCAGGTCTCCGTTTGATTCGGTCTTGGATCTGGCACATACGTGGTCATACGTATGCATGTCATTTGCCGTTTAACCCTCCCCACGCTGGAGACCACGGGAGAGCTGTGTCTGTACCCAATCCAGCAGGGAAAGGGTTAACACATATACTCTAGACTTGTGTGGTCGTTGCATCCAGCTACACCATCGCATGCGTAAACATCATTGCACATCATCTTATTCTAGAACATCCCATCAAGGCAGGAGGTTCATCGGGAATGAACATATGGATGTTGATTTATTGAATATACTTATGCCATTACTGAGCTCATCGTATATTCACTTTCCGTCGCCGCGACACGTTACGGGGGAAATGGCTGGCTTTTCGGCTAATGAGTTTCTTCAGTCAATAGTCACGTTTTCTATGTCTTTGCGGCACACCAGTGGCCGGCCTTTAATGGCATTGTTATCTAAATGGGGATTGATGGCTTCCAAACGAAATCCCTGTGCTTTTTAATTTCCATCTTGCATCACGCATAGTGTCGTGCATCACGCATACCTTCGGCGACGTTGACGTTCCAGGGTTCGAGCCATTGAATTTACCTCCTTCCGGCACGCGATCCTCTCGCAGTGTCGCTGTCAAAAGGGTTCGAGCACGCAATAGCAGGGCATAACGATATCGTGGTGCACGGCAACACGGGAGATCTTGATGTAGCGCTAACTTATTTTCTTAATGGTGGAAGTCATACCAGATCCACTTTCAACCGGTGACATTAGACAAAATTGAATGATTGTGTTATTTTCGGTCATAAAATGGGAAGCCACTATTCAATAATGGCAGTCATGAAATCTAGAGGACGTAATGGTTGGGACTCCTTTCGAGGTTTATTCCACGGAACACGCACCTTGCTCATATTAAATCGCTCGCATGTCATGAACACAAAAACATTTGTTAAATGGTCTTTTATACAATACATCCCAAACCCGTTTATTGTACTCTGTACTGATAGGTCAATTGGGAAACCCGTGGATCTTCTCTTTGCACATGCGTGCTCGGAGTGATATATATGAAGTTGTTACGGCTATTTGGAGGGAGAGAGAGAGTTTCCTAAATTGGAATTTTAAATGGATGCCTGAAAAAACTATCACTGCACGCATATCCCGAAAGTTACACACAGAACGCTTTTTGCCAAAGTTACACGCGTAGACCAAGAGTGTACCAAAATCAACAGCAACATCTTAGTAACTGAATGTTACATTCACATCGGTAATGAGCATATTTACAGGCATACACATTTCACCATGAACCGATTTGGTTTGTAGCAGTTGATGACGTAGAGGAACTTTTTTTCCGTTGCTTCCACTCGCACTGTATGGGTAAGTTTATGACTACAAATTCGACGGTGATATGTTGAATCCCGTATGGATGGCTGGCATTTTCTCTGCTTTGAAAATCAATTTTCCATGCCGAGAATGTTGTCGTCCAGTGCATATCACTATTAACAGCTGTTTTCAACATTAATTCGATCGTTTGCGGCTTGTCGATTTACGACAGAAGGTAGCCTGTCACACGCGTACAGCCGAGTGTTGCAGAGAACCTGCAAGCACTGGATGGTACTGACGAACCAAGGATGATAAGTTAACAGCAGTGTCACAGTATAATCGGAGCATCCTATCATGACATTACAATACGTCCATAGCACATTGAGCATGCGATCGGTCAATGACATAGAAGGTATGCAAGTATCTCTAGATTACATAAACACGTGTACATGTATATAGATTCATGTTTGTTTTTTAGAATTGCAGTCCCATTCAAGATTATTTCACTCGTATGCTTGCCGGTCTGTTTGCTGTAGGAGGTCTGTATGCTAGTTGCACAGACCATGCCCCCCTACACCCATACAGCTCTGGTCAATTTATCTTCCGTTAACAGCAAGTCTATAGTTTTCTGTGGAATAAATCATCTCCCACCCCTCAGTAACTATTAACCATTTAAATAAATACGATACCAATCAGTAGAAGATTTAGTTTCACCTTCAAATAATATATGCTTAGGCTAAAGAATACAGTGCACGAACCCTAACAAATGTCTTTTAGAGAAATCGGTAGAAACCAATTTAAACTGCTTGATCTTATAAATATTCCAGATACCTAAATTAACCCATTGGTGCTTGGAGTTGCCATTCTAGAAGCGAAGACACTGAGCTGCCTCTCGATGGTAATGTGTTCAATGTCAATGTTGGTCGGAATATAACGCCTGTTCTCATGCCATTTATCTCGCTTCAGCACTGTCTGAGACCGTTATTCCGCAAGGTTTCCCAAACATTAACGTATAGTCGGAGCGCGTGCCAAATAGGAATTAGCGTGCCGAGTTTGCGGGTCTCTGGGCGTTGTCAAAGGCGGAGTGAGACGGCGGTGCGTGCTTTTGACGGTCTTCGTGCGTGCAATTCGTGATCAACGTATGTGTCACACTCGCGCACCGCTGTAATCATACGGATCTCCCGGCCTATGCCATCTCGACCAGCACGAACTCCCAGACTCGTGTAACTAATGCAAACACCCTGGGCTCGCCAACGTCATTCCTGCGATTGAACCTAAGTTCGTTGTATAGCTCTCTCTATTTTTATACGTGTTGGCTTCCATAGGTACGGGCATGCTCGTGTGTGATGACGGTCTGTCGGTATGCCAATTTACGTGTTCTTGCATGAGAACAATATATAACGGTATCCGAGTATGTTCGTATTACGTGTGTGTATGCTGATAATAGTTTTCGCCGTTCATAATGTTCAGCTGCTATATACTAGATGTGTGGAGTACCTTGTCCTTTGTTTCTGCACGCATTTTGTTCGTCTCAGAAACGAACGATGAAATACTTGCATTGGTTTATAATAGTACGATTCTTTCCAGTATGGAACTAGAGAAATATGTATTATCAACATTGATATGTCGAAATTATCTTCTAGTATCATTTTTACATGGAATCCAGTCTCCATATATTCGGTAGTCATATCATAAGTATTGTCTTGCAAAACAAATACATATCAGTGACCTGACCCCGAGATTACGAAACTTTTTGAGTACGATTTCATGCTCAAGCTCAAGGATTTTTCACAAATCCTTGAGCTTGAGCATGAAATCGTACTAAAATAAATCCTTGAGCTTGAGCATGCAATCATACTCAAAAAGTTTCGTAATCTCGGGGCCAGGTGCTCTTAAAGGAGCTTGAAATATATGCGCAGCGTTTTCTAATGCTTCACGAATTTGAATGTATATATTTTAGTGTAATAATCGTTATGGTGTAACATTATATGTTTTCAAGCATATATTAAGGTTCTAATGCAAATGTCAATCTGCCTAGATTAATTAGGGAATAACCCACTTAAAACGAGTGATTACGGCAAATATGTCCCGAGTGAAATTAATGTTCACAGTTCCGAACATTAATTTCACGAGGGACATATTTTCCGTAATCACTCGTATCGAGTGGGTTATTCTAATTATTCAATATAATCATTTTAATGTAAAAAAACAACATTGAAAACTGCGTGTTTCTTTGAGTTTTGGAAGCGGAAGCAGCATATTAGTAAGTAGTACGAAAGGTGGGCCACCCCGAAAAGGGGACACTATACAGTATATATCGCCGATCCACGAAAAAAAAAGAGGTAATCCTCAAAGTGGCCTAATGGGTTTACAACTGGAAGAAGCGGACATAAAATATTGTTTAGTGGACCTGCTGCAATCGATGGAACCTAAGATTTACTGCACTGTTACAAAGCTAGAAAATGGTGAAATCGCCTTTATGCTATTTTTCATTATATTTTTCTAATGGGTTTATTCATGAATACCTTGTTTATAGTGGGAGGTGGACCCAAAGGTGTTTCCATAAGATCCACTACCTGTATAACTACTTGTGGTTCACAGGTAATACTCACTGGAGAAGAATGAAGGCCAGAACTTATATATGTTGATTTTGTAAAAAAACACATATATTTAACAAAATAATTTTTTATTGAAACATGTCATTTTTCCTGAGAAAATTTCATTCCACAAAGTCGAAATTCTGTGAATGAATTTGAAATGGAACACACATTAAAAAATATTGTGTTAAACAATTAATATTGGAAAAGATCATATACATATCTACATGTATATACATGTACTAGTATTATTAATTTCAAACAAGATTAAAAGAAGTAAAAAATATATAATTTTGTTTATAAAGTATTGAAAGACTAACATTGGCATGTAAAAAATATATATATACAATGCATTTTGAATTGTAATGTTATAGACAAATAGTGAGTATTATAAAATAGAACCTAAAAACAATTCAAACACAGTTTGAAACAGATCTTTGAAAGAAAATGACAAGTATAATACATATAAAAGTCAAACTGATTAAATGAAACAGTTACCATATATGGTATGAATCTAAGAAAGATTTGTGAATACCATACTTTCCATATATACCCAACAAGAAATGTTAAGGATCACCGACTGTCACAATGGTTGAAATACATGATAAAGCATTTCCTTTAGTCAGGTTTCACCATTGTTAATTTCATTACTAAGTTAGACTTTGGCTAGAAGGAATTGGCATACTGTAGGTATATACTGGCGGCAACTGGACACTGTAGGCAATGATCATGAATCTGTTGGCAATATCCACATTTGTTCTTAATGTCACGTGTCACGTGGGATCACGTCTCCACGTAATTATCTCCAGGAAGCTCTTCATACTCTTTGGCGTTTCTCTGGTCACGCTTGACGACGAACATCGTGAAGAGGAAGAGCACACCGCCAGCCACATATAAGCCCGGGTATAGAATGTAGAGGGCACCTGCATGGATCAACATCAACATTAAACAAATTTAAAATAAAATATACATGTACATAAAAACATCATTTTAAAAATAAAAATAAAATATAAATAAATAAAATAAAACCATATATATAATCTTAGTGGTTTTATTATTTTTATATTTATCCCAACAAATAGAACCCACACATGAAGTGCCAGTAGTGGTAATTTTATCACAATTTTAGTCATTGAATTATAGCTCACATTCACATTGAGGAAGCACCAATTATTATATAAATTAGTATTGCATCACAGTTTGGGAAAAAGATTTACCATGAAAAAAACCCAACCCCAAAGCAAAATCAGAATACATCCCATGGGCATCGTATAGCCTCTTTACTCTTGGTGGAAAATATTGAATTCAGGCCCCCTGAAAGCTATTAAGCAGAGGACTGATATGTGTTATTCTGTGTCAATAAAATGTGTTGAAATCAAATCAATGGAAGCTTTTACACTCAATATTCTCTGCTGAAAAATAACCCCTACGATGCCCCACCTCTTAGGGCCCCCGCCTTGGTGTAGCCACTCTGCTCCAGTGATGCCTGTATGGGGGGAACCAGTAGAGGCAGATTGCCGCCGATGTTGCTAATGATGAAGAGGTAGACGGCGATGGCCCCGGTCCGCACGTGACTCGGTACCAATTCCACGAGAACCGCTAATGTCACGCCTACCCACATCTCTCCTGAGAACAAAGATCAGGATGGAAATTATTTTTTTTTGCATTGGGGTATAGCGCTGAATGTTGCAGTAAACCTGTGAGCGTCTGCTGGTACTGACACGACCAAGGATGATAAATGTATTGCCACTCTACAGACATCGCATCCTATCAATATCGCGTCAGAAAGGTAACTTCCACGAACATTGATGCAGGGCCCACGGGGCGGGATTTTAACCTGGAACCTTTGGTTCTGAAGTCCAACCTTCTACCACTGTGCTACCACCTGCCCAGGATGGAAATAATAATAACAGTAATTATAATAATGTGTAAAATAATGCCCTTGAGGATACAATGTTCGCTCATAGTACGTACGTATCTAGACATAGTACGTATGTATCTAGACATAGTACGTACGTATCTAGACATAGTACGTACGTATCTAGGCATAGTACGTATTTATCTAGACATCGTACGTATCTAGACACAGTACGTACGTATCTAGACATAGTACATATGTATCTAGACATAGTATGTATTTATCTAGACATAGTACGTATGTATCTAGACATAGTACGTACGTATCTAGACATAGTACGTATGTATCTAGACATAGTACGTACGTATCTATACATAGTACGTATGTATCTAGACATAGTACGTACGTATCTAGACACAAGCCCAGCGGGAAGCAAGACTCACCTATGATATATGTAGGTATCTGACAGATGTAGCCATAGGGAGGATTCAGGAACAATGTACCAGCAGCAAATGGAGCTGCGAGGAGCTACAACATAAACAATAATTCGGTATCTTCACGTTACCTGGTACACAAAGCCATGTTTAGCGTGCAAGGCTGGCGTACTTCTGGCTAATTGAGATGAAACACACAATTGAGTGAGTGAATTATTGTTGTACATCACAGTGGGATGAACCACACAAAGAGATGAGCACCTTTTCAAGACTTTTGTCTCGGTACATAAATTATGGAATGTAAAAAAAGTTACCTAACCAAAATCCAAAATTTTGAATGTTTGCAGTATTAGTGAATTATATAGATTATATAGCCATCAACAAATATGGTGGAAATGCACACCGCTTCACTCATTGATAAATACACCAAAGGAAAATAATATTAAAAACTATTCATTTTTATTACAAATTGTGAATATTAATCTAGTCGATTGGCACATAGTCTCCGATCATAATTTTCATCTTGTTTACTATTTCCATACAGTAGCATTTATAAATAGAAAATGACATCATGTGAAATTAGCTCCCTAATTTGCATAGTTATTAGTCAGACAAAGTAACATAATACACGAAATATCTGTATACTTCCTTGTTCTCACAAATTAATTTGAATTACACTTTTTATTTTATATGAATGCACATAATATTTGACAAAATTCAACATATTATTTGCAAACAAATGGCAAAAACATTGTAAATAATGTCCATATTAAACTTTCCATTAGATGATCTGCTCATGCGTCGCCTTGCAAAGCAATGTGAAACTATCGAATATCGTCTTTGTGTTGAACAAAATCACAAAAATAAAAGAGCTTAAAATAACTTAATAAAAATTGAGACAAGAATTAGGATGTGGACGTACCTGGCTGACAACCAGAATTAGGACGCGGGCGTACAATCCACGTCTCTTGACCACACGGTCTGACATGAATCCCCCGACAACCACACCCACGCTCCCGCCCACCAGCGGGATCCATGACATGTAGCTGCCCACTTGTTCCTTGGTCTGACCAATGGCAGTGAAGTATGGCTGCGTGTTGTAGGCCCACACATACCCAGCTGCAACAAGAAACCAGCTGTTTTAAAAAAAGTGTTTGGCAGTTATCTCCTGTTCTGTTTATATAAATTATATTAATTTTTTAAATTGGGATTTAGAGGCGCTTTCAAGATTCTTTCACTCATGTTCTGAAGGCGTGTTCAGGAAAATGTGCTGTTTCCGTCTTTAGAGCATAAAAGCGTGTAGCAGGTTATCCGCGAAGCATCTTTGGCACGTGGTCGGAAACTAACGTTCGCGGATAACTGCTATCTGTTGGGATCAGACTTGCTTTTTTGACCGCCATGGGCAGAGGTTGTGTGTGCCTCTGCTCTTCTAAATTTTGAGAATGTATGTTGGCATTTCTCTACAGGGGTATAATGGGTCATCGGCTTACCCTCTTTACTTGTAAATTGTAGTGTTTAGGCCCTAGATAGTAAGGTTGCGTGTCATCGGCGCCTTGCTATCTATCTAAATTTAGCAAGTATACTTTCATTCATCATGTAAATATTCACGTAGGGTTTTTCAATAAATATTGTATAATTTTCATGGTCCTGGTTTGTTTTGGTTTATTTTCGTTTAATCTTGCAAACACTATATACACTATGTAATACTATTATATCAGTGGCGGATCCAGGCCTATTTGCAGGTTGGGTCTCAATCTGTACGTATTTGTGAATAAATATCCTTCATGTTACATATTTATATTAATGTAATAGATATAGATATTTCAAAGTTTTCGCTGGTAACACATGGGTGCTAAAATCTGTCAATATCTGTACCAATGCCACTACTGTATTATTTTTCTATAGATATCAGGAAATTGTACTTTGTTATGACTAAATTTCAAAATTTTCAGGAGCATGCCACCCCACTAGATAACGCATGCTAAAAATGATACATTTTGTTCTGTACATTTTCCAAGAGCGTGCCTCCATCAGAACCAGTCGATAACTATTAATAGTACAGGCCATCGACATATGCTATTCATCCCTATTTGAAATGTGCATCTTAGTACATTGGTCCCGTGCTGACAGCTCAGGTAAAAGTGAAGCACGTTCGAGCTCGGCTGGTTCGTGGATGGGTGACCGAGAACATGATCGTATCTAGGATTCGTTCCTGCCCCACACTAACACAGGAAAACAAATGTGTATTGTCACCTTAGGCAAGTGACTTTGTTGGATAATGCATCTGTTCACACAGCAGAGAATGGGTACCCAGAAGGATGAGATGGACATGTGAATGATAACCTTGTATACTCCCCAGGGAGGAAATTGAGTACACACAGATTCATTGACCGGGGTAATAATGTAGCGATATGAGCATGCTTTCAAGTGTGGATTTGGCGCAAAATAAATGTTCACATTATTATTATAATTAGCATACTACATGAAGGATATTTCTTTTACAAATATTCAGATTATGGATCACCCCCACCCCCCTGAAAATGGGCCTAGATCCGCCACTGATTATTATTATTTATCGTAACTTGCAGTAAACCAATGAATCGTGGGCCTACCAGCATTCCTGATTGAGCCAGCTAAACACAGCAGTATGAGCGAGGGGCTGTAGAATGGCTTCAGAGTCCGGGTAAATCTGACCTTCCAGCTATCGCTGACCCCTTGAACTTGACCTTCACCCTTTGAAACGGTCTGCTGACGAGCTGGCTCCTTCAATGTGATGATGATCAGCACACCAACAACAAGCCCTGGGATGCCAGAAATATAGAATGCCCATCTCCAGCCCTGGAAAAAATGCACGTTTGGTAGGGATTAAACTTATTATTATTTTTTTAAAACTGGTTCCTGTAGAATTATTAAGAAATGGTGGCAGGTGGTAGCACAATGGTAGAACATTGGACTTCGGAGTCAAAGGCCCAGGGTTCAAATCCTGTCCGGTGGGCCTGGCATCAATGTTCGCAAAAGTTACCTATGATAGGATGTGCTATCTGTACGATGGCAATGCGGTTATCATCCTTGGTGTGTCCATACACGTTGGTGCTATCAGGTTTACTGCAACATTCAGCATTACAGATGTTGTGGGTTTCCCCATCCCCTAACCGACCCGCTGTGATATGTGAAAGAATCTCGAAAACAGCTCTAAACCCCAATTTCAAAAGAAATAAATTAACAGAGAAAATCATCGTCTTTATATAATAATTGATTTTGATGCAAATTAAAGCATGGATTTGATGAAAGCAAGGTTACTTCATTTGATAAATACCTCATGCAAAAATAATAAATCCAATTTTTATCAAATGCTGATCAAAGTTAATAATTTGAGCTATAACCTCCCCCCCCCCACCCCCCTAAAAGGGTAAATATTATTTGAATGTATCCATTACCATTCAACCAGATATTCTTTAACCCTCTCCTTGCTGAATTTTACAGACATTGTTCTTTAGGGTATCTCTGGTTGCCTCCAGCATGGAGAGGGTTAAAAAGCACCCTAGCAAGATACCTAAAACATCTTAAAGCATTGAGAATTTTAGTCTGGCTTCGAGGACTAGCGATAATGTTAACTATTGAATTACAGTATAACAGTGTATTCGGTATTTACCTGTCCGTTGATATTGGCAATGGTGATGAAGTTTCCGATGGCATAGGACATGCTGTAGCCCATGTAGATGCCCCAGTTGTAGACTCCGAGTGCCAGGCCTCTGACGGCCTCCGCGAAGTAGTCCGTCAACAGAGATGCCGCGAATGGTGTGCACCCAGCCTCTCTGTGATCAACATCCACGTGCCACGTGAACGACAAGTGTACAAGTGAGTTAGTGAATTTTTGTTTTACGTCACAGCGGGAATCTTTCACCCATGAACCATGTGCGACGTTATTAACCAATAGAATTAAACTACTAGACAACCATGTGTTGATATGGTCAACTACCAGACAACCATGTGTTGATGTGGTCAACTACCAGACAACCATGTGTTGATATGGTCAACTACCAGACAACCATGTGTTGATGTGGTCAACTACCACAGACAACCATGTGTTGATGTGGTCAACTACCATTAGTTGTGGTTAAGTCTGATTAATGTATTAACATACAACCACATCCAACAAGTTTGACTGATAGGCCAAGATGCTCTACCGTCAGTAATGGCTGGATGCAGACGGTCAGAGATCCTTGTCCTAGATCGACTGAGTGATGTGCCTCAGATTTGAGTTACTTCAATCAAGTGTTGTTGATACATTTGATATCAAAATGACGCCACTTGGGCGAGGTTCTCTAAATAAACCACACATGGTCTTCTCACCCTGCTCCCAGTCCCATCCGTAGAACCACCAGCTGCCAGTACGACGTCACAAAGCCCGTCAAAAGTGTCATGGCCGACCAGAAGATGAGGCAGACGGCCAAGAGGACCTTGCGGTTGTAGACGTCAGCAGCAAAGCCAATAAATATGCCCATGAAGGTGTAGATGAGGATGAAGATGGGCCCGGCCAACAGCTGGTACTCGTAGCCCTGACCGTTATAGTCCCACGTGCACACCGCCGTGCCATTGGCATTGTGGGTAGAAACACAGCTGGAAAGGTAGCACATAGATTTATTTTTAAAGGGACATATTGAGAAAATATTTTAACATGGACTGGGCTCTCTTATTATTTTTTTCCTTTTTAATTTGTTTAATTAGGGCTTTCAAGATTCTTTCACTTATTAATAAGAATTGGTGCCACATGAAACCCCAAACAGTAATGCAGCTCAGCATCCGAGATTACGAAACCTTTTTGAGTACGATTTCATGCTCACCTCAAAATTTCATTCACAAATCCCCATATAGAGTTTGAGCTTGATCATGAAATCGTACTTAAAGCGTTTTGTAATATTGTGACAAGTTCCCCGTTACAGATGTATCAGCCGTCTGTGATGTTGTAAAGAAAAGGTTCCTTTTACACGTACACGGGTAAATATATGTATGCATCACCAATGGATGCATGCGCTGTCTGTACCGTAGCAATGCAGTTAGCATCATTGGTCTGCCAGTCAATGCTCGCATCCACAGGTTTAACATTCAGCACTACAATTGTTGTGGGTTAGCTCATGCCCTAAACTGACAAGCCGTGACATAAGTGAAATAATCTTGAAAGTGGCTCTAAATCCCAATTAAAAAAATTAATAATAATAGCTGTATCCCCCCCCCCCCCCTAATCACTCACATTTCGGTGGTGTTAGCGTCACACTTGACATCTTTGGTCTGTGCGTCAGTGTAGGAGTGGTTCACCATGCAGGCCTGGTCCCCGAAATGGATGTCCTGTGCCATTGGCTTGGCCGTGATGGCCAGCATGTACCTGTCCAGTTGATTCAGGAGATACGCTAACAACAGCAGCAGTAGGACGTAACCACTGTAAGGGCGGATGTCCTGGTACCATCTTGGTGCTGCGAGAAGAAGAAAAAATTGCTTTAAAAAATAAACATCCCAAATTGATATTTGTTTTTTAGTTGATATATAAGGATTACAGCTGCTTGCATGAATACCTATGAAAACTGGCATTGTATTAGTGACCATGATACTGTATGTGTATTTAAAAACACTTTTCAGTAAAATTTGCCTTACAGTAAGCATTAAATATAATACTTATAACTAAAAAGTGCATTCAGGTACGGGTAATAATATCATATATTTTTCATATACATATGTAGTTCCGCTTGCTTTGTCCTTAATTCCATGTCCTTATTTAGCATTATCAATGTGATATATTAATTGTTATAGAAATAGCATATAGAATTTAATATATTGTCTATTTTAAGGTGTGAAAATAATAGGGGCTTGGAAAGCTATAACAAAGCGAGTCCATCGCACCTAAAATGCACTCTACCTGTCAATGTCTAAAATAATAATTATTATAATAATGATAGTGTTTACAAAATTCTTGTTTTAATATGATTTATA
>JAUTBT010083938.1:0-12668 GCA_032361225.1 Lepetodrilus schrolli | reverse complement strand
GTATTATTTTTAGTCCTCTGTGTATGTGTATAAGTTAGACCCTTACGTTTGCTAAATGTGTCACGTTTTTATTCTGAAGTTCAATATTTTGAAGATCTATTGACAGCCGCAGGCATGTTCATGAGTGATACATGCAATAAATGTACTTTAACCACAGCATGACCGCCTGCTATTAATTTCACCTTTACTTTGATCAAATACAGTTAACAAATCGACTGCCAACTATAAACATGCTATGTTATCTCGTGTCAAAATGCGTGAATCTGACATGACCTGAGAGCTATAATGTGTCAAACCCTCATTTGCATTGTTTTACCCACAATAAATGTAACGGTATGATTTATGCACGAACACCGGTGAAAATAATCTTTTTAAGGTTACAATTTGAAAACCGTTTTTTCCCCTTTTTTCTACGGATCATTTCACCCAATTGCACGTTCGCTAGGCAGCTGCTCAATGGGCTTCTATGGGGGAACTAGCATTACCGAGATCCTTTGGAGTCCATGTGAAGGGGACAGGTCTCTAAATCAAAGTTGAAATAAGGGTATCTTTTATTCCGAGACGAATTACTCAATTATGGGATAAACAGGCTTAGCGAGTGTTTTCATAGCACAGCTTGCTTGTAAGCGGGCGCTGGTAGAATTCTATTATTTTGGTTTTTGGCGACTCATTTCGATGGCATTGGACTTGATTTGTGGGCTTTCCTTACAGGCCGATAAAAACTGAAAGTTCAACTCATTGTTCCAACACTTCTTTCGACACTTTAGCATCACATTTAGCTGCATATTTAAAGACTCGATAACAACTGGTTAGTTTATACTAACTTTCTCATGTTTACTGAAAACAATACAATAATACACAATTAAATATTTCAGAGATATACTTGAAGAGTGGGTATATAAAACATAGTAACATCAGTGAGTCAATTTTTAAGGATTTCTCATTTCTGTATAACTGTCCAGTAGGTTCGAACCCGGGAAACTCGATCATGGATACTGTATCTTAGCTATCATTCGCATATCAGACACAACAGTGTATTGCTACATTGTACATGTGACGGAGTAATGTCAACAATAATATATAAAGTTAATGTACAATGTATTCTGAATATTGCATGCGGTGGGTATCATCACAGATCATACGAAGTTAACACCAAGAAGTAAAAACGCTAACTTAGCTATTTCATGTGTTGACCTTTCATCTGTCACGTATCATCATTTCCCAGTGAATACAACAACTAAAGATCTGTCCCCTAGATTATAAAACATTTTTGAGTACGATGTTATCCTCAACTTAATGTTTTGTTCATATCAAATTTGAGTTTGACCATGAAATCGTACTCAAAAAAGGTTCATAATCTCGTGGTCTGGAACTGGATGTGTCCCTCGGATTTACGAACATATTAAAGTCGCAATAATAATAGAAGTACATATCTCAGGTATTAGCTTCAGAAGATTGACTTCCTAGTTTTGTGGATCAGTCATTGCTGTTTAACCCCTCCCTCAAGAATGCATATCTCAGTCAAACCCTTAAGCTTCTTGTGTCAGAAATAGAGTTATCATTCGTAAATGTAACCCGTTTGCGAGTAAAAATAGTCACGTCTTCTCTGAAGATTAATAACATTACGCCTTTTACGAATGAATAGTTTTACAAGTGACCGACAATCTTTTCTCAACAACAGCGACTGTTCATATTTGAAATAAATGCGATTCGCTATTACGGAAGTCATTTCTCGTTAAGTCGGTCATTATATTATAGTACACATGGATTTATATATCTGCGACACCACAAGCTATGAATGTTTCGTAGGTCGTCGCTGATCTTTCTGGTTATAGGTTAATCAACAATTGGGAGTCCCAGTTCCCTAATATTTATATAAGCGGATCGTGGGAATAGATACAGTTGACTAGCCACTTCTCCGTCCTACTATCATTGACACGGAGCTCTCGGTGCTTTGTCAGTGACATTGGATTATCAACATTTGTGAATAAACCTTCCCTGTCTGCGTCCAATACGTGTGCGTCCTCATATAGCTGATTGTCTCACTGTGCACGTATCACATGCTATGACATGACATGACACCGCACATAGCTAAGAATTAATATAGGTCAACGACCGTCACATCTCATTCTACAACGGTTTCGTCTGCGGTTCGAATCTCTTAAAATATAATGGAACATGCTCCGAAATATCTTCGTAAACATGTGAATCTTTCTGTAATTGTCTTCCGTTAAATTATGATGTATGTTGCATGTGTCGTTTATTAAATATAAACCATGCATGGGTGCTGTTTCTTGATTGTAATTATTCATGATTAATATACATTAGTATATCAGAAAGTTCATACAGTTCCTATTCTTCTTAGTATTCGTATTATATTTCTTTCTTTCTTCTTCTTCTTCTTCTTCTTCTTCTTCTTCTTCTTCTTCTTCTTCTTTTTTCTTTTTCTTTTTCTTCTTCTTCTTCTTCTTCTTCTTCTTCTTCTTCATCTTCTTCTTCATTATTAGTTGTATTATTTTTATTATTATTATTAGTAGTAGTATTAGTAGTATTAGTATTAGTATTAGTATTATTATTATTATTAGTAGTAGTAATAGTAGTAGTAGCTATTCAAATCAAAGTAATTCAGTTGAAATTATTTTATTTTAATTCAAAACGCAATAAAAATACATGCTTCATACATGTTAGCTTCTGTATTGATGTGGTACCGGAGATAAAATTTCAACTGACCTAAAACAATATACGTATCGTCTTGGTGCTTAAATACATATGAAAGAGTTCCACTAAAGGTCACACAATTTTTGTTCAGGTCGAAAGTCCCGTTAGATAGATATGTATATCGTATACAGTCCACGTTCCATTCATTTACGACGAATACATGTCCCTCATATGTTTCTACTTTCGTAGTGTAGGTATTCGGGAAATATATGTCAGTCATCATAGGCTCATACCAAAGGCGAGAAACAAACCCAACTTCACGCCTAATAGTCACAATAAGAGCCCGAAAGCCTTTAATGTTGACGGAAAATGACCAGTAGTCTTTTATGAGTTCTGCTTTGGCCATTTCTAAAACACAGAACACTTTCTGGTGTAAACATTTTCACATGTGAACTGCCAGCTGACCGTATGTCTCCTGAACGTAGCAGCATCTGTGTAAATATTTACAAATGAACACAAACAGAAACATACAGTTAGTAGGAAGGAGAGTAGAACCTACCGTCACCTATGACCTTGACATAAAATGTCACTTCCGGAAAGTCAAATCTCGGCCATGTTTCTGTTGTGTCCTTTCCAAACCCAACTGAAACTGCGTTTTAGAAAATATGAAATAGGATAGTTTTGTTTTGATAATTTAAGTTCATACGAAGTTGAACTTGGTTTTACATGTAGAGTTCGAATAATGCGTAGAATATGATTTGGAGACTGAGGTTAACTTCAGCCAACTGTTGATGTAATGGCGGTCAGACTGTTGGACATTGTAATTTGTGTTATTCTGTTATGTGCAATATGAACATATTAGTATATATCTCCCCCTCTCTCTTTTCCCCACAGAGAGAGAGAGAACAGAACAGAACAGAACAGAACAGAACCTTCATTCAGGCCGAGAACATCGACATATGAGGTACATTATAGATGTAAAAAGCAACATGGTAATAGGAAACCACTCACCCACCCCCACCCACCCCCACCCCCACACACATACACACACGCACACACACATACACAGATACATACATATACACACATACACACACATACAAACACACGCACACACATACACACACATACAAACACACGCACACACATACACACATACATACACATACACACATACACACACGTACACATACACACATACACACACATACACACATACACATGCACATACACATACACACATACATACACACACATACACACATACATACATACACACATACACATACATACACACATACACACATACACACACATACACACACATACACACACATACACACATACATACACACACATATGCACATACATACGCACATACATACATACACATATACACATACATACGCACATACACATACACACATACACACACACTTAAAGGCAAAGAGACATGTATTTACACCACGTGACGCGCGTACATATCATGCCTGTTTACATAAATGTACTGCAATCCGTACACATAACTAAGTGCAATCTAAGCATATTAGGTTCGTGATGTAACCATCCTTTTGTAAACATGCCTCGAAGCCTTTCTTTTCTCGTTTGTACAGTATCCCCTATATAAGGCAGAGAGCTAGTACGACGCAACCTCGGGCAACGTAATGTTTGACACCAATCGTCATTAACATACCGTAGCAGCCGTATCAGTCGTCTATATCGCTCTTATATAGACGTACCACGTGACATTTTTGTCATAGCATAGACTATATTACATGCACTTAAGGCATACGCGGGCTTTAAACAAAACAGCCGTGACGAACATAACAACGACTTATCTTAGGCGTGTATTCCTGCATGGAATTCAGGACGGTTATAACGAGGGATTAGGGAAGACTGTGTGTTTTATTGGTTAAGTAAAGGGTTTTATTTCGTTTGAAGTCATCAGTTTATTGTTGAGGGTAATACATGCACGAGTCTGTTAGAGCGACATCATTATAAGGACAGCATACTTATATTATATAGATTATGTTGGAATATGTCCTCTTGTTTTCATTATATTTGTTAAGATGATGTCACTTGGCTTCTCTACAAAAGGAAGTTATAAACTTAAAACACCAACTCAAGTATCTATACGTGAACTCATTCAGAAATACCACAATGTCTTTTACTTTATCGTACCCAACGTTATGATTCGAGTCAATTACTGCCAAATAAAACATGTATGTGTTAATAGGCGAGAAATAAAACTGCGTTATGACTGCGTTATGGATTGTCTCTCATGTACTGCGCCAGTGAGCAGCTATTAGCAGGAGTTTAGGCGCTATTTAAATACATCTTCATCATTATTATTATTATGATTAGTAGTAGTAGTAGTAGTAGTAGTAGTAGTAGTATATTATTATTACAACTACTACTTCTTCTACTACTACTACTACTACTACTATTAATATTAGTAGTAGTATATTATTTTATTATTATTATTATTATTACACGAGCAGGGAACATTCTGACGCTGAAGATATGGACAAATCTTGATTAAACAAATAAGAGGATACCATTTGAAAATCAAAGTTGTGTTATAAGCCAGCCTAATTCTTGCGATTTAATGGAGAAATCTGAAATTTAAAACTGTACATTAATACTAAAGCAAGTATTTAAGTATTTATAATCGTAATCATGTTCGTGTGACATGCCCGACCATTCAGACAATGAACATATCTATCTTTATGATATATAATATTAATGAGACATACAACAAATTGCTATATTTGTAATCAACGGAATATTGGCTTTTAGCGAGTTGTATAATAATATGCTGACTCGAAAGACGCAAACGGTAATAATTATACACCGAGTGGTCCGTGCGACTAATTCTTGTAGTTGCAAGCTTGCAAATTAGTATATGGGCATTATGTATTTCCTAGATTATACCATTTCTACATTGGCGCCCGGAAGATGTGAGACACACGCAAAAATACGCACACACTCAGATACACACGCCCACAATTAAATAATAACTAAACCCAAAATATATTCCCGTGCCGCAATGTTTTTTAAATAATTGAATAGTAATTGAAATTACGTTCACTATATGCATAATTTGCGGGGGTTGTATTCGCGGGGGTGGATCGTATATTGCAGAGCAAGTATTGTTAACATTTTGTTAACACTAAAATCATCACTACTCAGTACTGTGTCACCGATTACTATTTTATAACAACTACTGACAATAGAAAAGCACTGAGCATGACTCTATAAGGCTATATTGGTTGGTATTTGACTATATGTCGACCTATTACCACGTCGAATGTAGGCGGAGGTTTACGATATTATTCCCGAGGAAAAGTTTCAGTTTTCATGGTTACTAGTAGCTTGCTAAGCCTTCATGCTCCACTTGTAGGACTCCTGTCTACTATACTCTCTGTATCTGTCTCTTTCTCTCTCTCTCTCTCTCTCTCTCTCTGTGTCTGTGTGTTTGTCTGTCCATGTGTTTGTCTGTATGTGTGTCTGTCTGTCTCTGTCTGCCTGTCTCTCTCTCACCCATTCTCTCCCTCTCTCACTCATCCTCTCTCTTTCCCCCTCTCTCTTTCCCTATCTATCTGTCTGTATCTCTCTCTGTTTATCTCTCTGTGTCTTTCTCTCTGTCTATGTCTCTCTCTCTCTTCTCTCTCTCTCTCTCTCTCTCTCTCTCTCTTAAATGAATTTTACTTCACAGTCGGTTGACGATCTATATACTATATATATTTAACCAAGCCCAGCGTATATAATACCTGGCAAATATCGTCGACAAGAAGTCCTGTAACACGAGTTATCTCCCTTCTACCAGGTAAGCAATTGCACCTGATGAGTATACGAGGCTACAGTGTTCCGACATACACGAGCCTGATGAATTCATCTATAGACACGTGATACACGATTAGGAATATTCAAGACTGGACGTTATCGCGGTCAGCAGTATATAATACATCAGTAGTGAGTAAATGATGTCGCCCGTGGGTTTCAATTAGGGTTTTAAGCAGTCATGGCTTGGATGTAAGAAGATAAACGGAAATTGCTACGGTCACCTTGTGAACGAAACCTGGAAGAACGGTAGATGAATTCGCTAAAAAGAATATTGGAACAAAATATTCTTACATTAAAATATACATAACAACATAAACACAATATTGAAAATAAAAATAAAAATAATGTTATATGATATAACTAAAAAGAAGTAAAGTTTACAGACTTTGTAGAAAGCACGCATGCTGCGCGTATTGAATGCTTGTATTGTAGACATATTGAACACCACTTTCTTTCTTTTTCTTTTCTTTTTGTTTGTACTCTTGTGCAATGACAAAATGTTACACTAATGAAATTCCGCGCAATTGGAGTACTCATGACTTGTCATGACAATAGCATTAAGCATATTCAATACTTATATCGAAAGTACCAGGCATATTCAATAAATGATCTTTATTTTTTCTATTAATATCGGAGAGTGTAAACAGTTATTCAAACAATGTGTTATATATACAGTGCAGCTTGTAGATTCCAAGAATTGACGGATGTTAAGTAGCCATTTGCCATGCATTTCAGAGAATGCAACAATGCATGCATAAACGTGTCTTATCATAGTACGTATCTGAAATTCCTGCCAGCTTCTTAAATTAAGGATTTTAGAATTATATTTCCATATCTTATACGGGTGCATATTTTCACACACGTGTTTTGTACCAGAAGACGCCATCTTTTGTCAAAGTTCCCATCAATCTGATCTGTAATGAGACAGTTCAGGCGACAATCTACCATCTGAGACATCTCATCCGTCCTCAGTTACAAGACTAGCAGATTTGTGTGCATCCGTCACCTGATTGGTATATACTATAGCCTGTGTGCAACAGGAATGGTGTGCATGTTTCAATATCATCAGTCATGAAACACCAGCACACTTGGTATCTATAGAACATCGGATTTGTGCAGGGTCAGCAGATACTTGTAACATTTCCTATTGGCATCTTATATACGTGACTCTGCTTGAAAACAATATGTCCGGATAATAATATGCTGAACCCGCACTCCCTCCCTCTCTCTGTATCGGTTTCTCTCTCCCTCTCTCACTCAATCGCTCCCTTTCCCTCTCTCTCACTACCTCTCTCTCTCTCATTCTGTCTCTCTGTCTCTCCCTCTCTCTCAATCTCTCCCTTTCCCTCTCTCTCACTACCTCTCTCTCTCTCTCACTCATTCTGTCTCTCTGTCTCTCACTCTCTCACTCAATCTCTCTCTTTCCCTCTCTCTCACTCCTTCTCTCTCACTCATTCTGTCTCTCTTTCTGTCTCTCTCTCTCTCAGTGTGTCTGTCTGTGTGTCTGCCTGTCTGTGTGTTTGTCTCTCTCTGTGTGTCTGTCTGTGTGTTTGTCTGTGTGTTTGTCTGTCTGTCTGTCTCTCTCTCTCTGTGTCTGTCTCTGTGTTTGTCTGTGTGTTTGTCTGTCTGTCTGTCTCTGTGCTTGTCTGTGTGTCTGTGTGTGTCTGTCTGTCCGTCCGTCTGTCTGTCTGTCTCTCTCTCTCTCTCTGCCACCCATTTCTACCTGCCTCTGAATACATGCGTTGCAGTGCATCTTTAACTGCATGTAGGTATGTGTATAATGTATATATCGTTATCACGTGCCGTCGTGTCGGACGGCTATAGTCTGGTCACCTGAGGAATGTCGGGGGTGGTGGGAGTCCTGAGCAAGGGCGTGAGAACAGTCGACATACATACGACCTATACGTACACCGTCAGCAACTGTGGGGCTTCCCTAACCACCAGTCATTCATCACCCGAGAGAGTCAAGGTGAATATTGCATTCATATCTTTAATACGTGGTAAGAAGAGTGCATTAGTAGGTATATGCATGATGTCACAGAATCACGTGACGGTTAATAAACATGTAGTATTTTCTTATTAACGATGACGGAATGTGTTGACAATTACTACATTGGACATCGGGGTGTCATTGGGTATACAACTGTAGACTGATGTCATGGGATCAAACTAGTTTACAATCTGCTACTTGTTCAGTCTCCAAAGCTGGATAAATACGTGAAATTACAAACCAGGTGTGAATTCACAGACCCTTTACGACTTACGCACTGCAATAATTATGAGCTAAAACAAGTCTGAAATGAAAACGTTTGTAGTTATTTTGAATGAAAATATTCATCTTTGCTCATTTGAGACATAATTCCCCGTTCATCTTCTCAAACAGGATGTTGGCTAGCTTGTAAATACATTCGATGAATACGGTCATTCTGATTGTGCATTATTTATACTATAGCTACACGTACGTATCAGAAAACATCCTAGGTGGATTTACAGTAAAAAGAGGCGCCAAATGCCCTACGGTCCCTGTCAAAGTCAATATTGTTGGAGAAAACAGCCCCACTAGCCTCTGACACCGCCACCAGGGGGCACTCTTGCCTTGACCTCTGACCTGCCTCGGGTTGGACCCGGGGGAGAAATCAAACAGAGAAACATTACGCACATGTTTCAAAGTGACACCAAACAAAACTGCTAAACTTTCTTCACCTTGTTACAGGTCTGAGGTCTTCTCAGTGCCAGGTTGGAATGGAAGATCAATTTTGAAAAGTGTATAGACATAACTGTATCCGTATTGATTGATTTCAATATGATTCCTTTACTTTAAAATAAAGTCCCAAGATGTACCATTATATTTCTATACCTATACAATGTACATATATTTCTCAGCCGTATGTCTTTAGAAATAAAACATGTCCAAAAGTGTTGATGCAATTGAAATCTAGATACAGGAATGCAAATATATTTATCTACGACATTATTCAAGGAGAAACTTTGCATTTAGAAAATGTCTGGAGTCAAATAATATGCTGTTGCCAATGTCCAAACATGCTATCGCTGTTGGCGATATACTGAAGTTTATATTGAAACCAACGGCGTTTCGTAGCATGCTTAACCCATATTAAATAGCGATTTCCGACCTATCGCATTCGTGAATGATTAAAATCTATTATATTTAAGACAAATAATCATATTTCCTTCCGCGTGGCCACGTACAATGACGAGCACAGACCAATAATACAACAATCAATTCAACACAATTCAATTCTATCCTTTTTCTATTTCTGATAATGCGTGATTACTGATACCGCTTTGTCACGACACAGTTAGCCGTAGATACATTCTACGACACGGTTACAATTGTAGCCCCGACACTCTTGCCTTGGTCATTTCTCATACTCAAACTACCACATTGTCTTGGCAGTTTTCTGGGAGATGTCGGTGGACATCAATGCCTCAGTCATCAATTCTCTTAACACCGAGCAAGTCTACTTCTTCAGCACATGTTTACCATGTACGCATCTCACCAAAGCCTGGACGATGGCTACTTGAGAATCGAAGGATATCTCTATTCCAATTGATCAAGTGTGGAGACCAATTTTGTCATGGATTCTAACAATCTTGGCATAGTCCAGGTGTCGTCCCATGTCTTTGATACAACATCAAAAGCCTAAATCCCTTGCTAACTGTCTCTCTCACGGAGCGTTGGTGTTCCAAAATTCATTAATATCCTACGGACACAATAGAAGAGGGGATGGTATATTTGAAGAGTTTTCCTCAAGATTCGACCCTCCATTGTCAATACGGGTCTTGCATAACCGGTCTTCAATTCCACGGCGAGACAAGTTGAAGATGTTTAACCTTCGACGACCAAACATTTAGATAAGGAATTGTCATTCTTTCAAATACGAGCGACCCACTAACAGGCATTGTCCGTGGCACGTGCAAAAGGCTCGTGACGTAATCTAAACATGACGTCACAAAACTCGTGATATTCGGACCAAGAGCTGTGTTTATGTTGGGTGTGTCAGCTAAGACACCGACACGGTGATTGTTGAATTCGGATGAACACAGCAAATGTCGTCTGCTTTTCACGTAAAGACTTCTCGAGTTTTGTTGATCCCACTTGCCTGAGAACTTCCCGCCAGACATGCTGTCCATCCGGGGAATCTCACGACATCCGGGTATGTTTGATGGACGGCTTTTGGCACGATGGTGGTACTAACAAAACGGGATTCTAATTGTGGTCGAGAATGCCACGTTTATCCGTGTACACAAACGTTTAATACTTATGGAAATACTAGATGCAGTTGCATCGTTTAAAATAGAAACATACCGAATGCCAACTCCGACACGAATTACTGTACGAAAGAATGGTACTTTTGCCAGAATTATCAACAGACTGGACGATTGATGCGTTCACCAAAAAAACCCAGCTTGCATGATGTTAAGAAAGTACTAAAACATATACTTTGCAAATATGGTTATGTTATGGTACTGTTTAACGTCGTGCTTGTCAATGATTAAGTTCCTAGTATTGAAGCTGGTCCCATTCGTTACACATTTCGGTGAAAATATACACGTTTCCTTGATAGTCGGTAGGCGTTTAACATACGGACCACTGACATGATTTTCCAACACAGTTATTTAATTCTCCTTGCTGAAAATTGCTACGATGCGAGCGTATTACGCGTTCTAATGACATACTAATTGTGTGATCTTATCGGTATATACAGGAAGCAGCACACGGAGATGTTTTCTTTGGTGGCAAATAGGTGGCACAAACAACGTGATTATCTCCCTTGCAATATCCGGTGTAAACGAATATTACGGTTGCGTGGAATACAGTGCCTGAAAAACGTGCCGGGGTTCAAAAACTTGTTTTTGTCTTTTGTCAGGAAGTTGTGTCTATCGCGCTTTCGTCTCTCTGGGAATCAGGATAAATGGCGGATGTGTCTAGCTGGACCGGTCACGGGATGTCACGCGTCAAAACAACGATGACGTAATGGAGGAAGCCGCCGTAACAAAACTAACGGTCATCTTTTTATGAAAACAATGCTTGCCAAAATTTATCGCCGGAGGCAAGGTGTTGCCATCACCAGGACTAATGACCCGTCGTGAATGGGATTACTGGCAACAGAGTCGTTCTATTTCCCAGACTTTAAAGACTCGCTTGCAATTCAAGATACGTGAAACAAAGCTCCTCTGGATTACGTGTATCTAATCACTATTTAAGGCATATTAATGACGATAATTTAATTGTGAAGAGTGGCTGGTTTACCAATATATTGACGATATAGATAGCCCCGTAGACAATAGCTGGGCATTACACCCTTAGAAAAATGTGAATTTGTAAATGGAATGGGTGTTTTCATATCATATTGATGAAATTAATCCGCTTCGGATATAACTATACAACATTAGGAATTGGAAAGTATATAAACAAATGTATGACATCGCATGGACTAAAAGGGCTTCTGAGCGTAAATGGACAAAATTAGTAAGTTCGGGTCTGGACCACTATAAAAGGAAAACTATATGTATTTACTGTTGTGAGTCTACATTGACCGTGTCAAGTTCGTTCCCATCACCACTCATCCATATATATCTAATGTTATGTTAAATATGTCATAAATCTCTCAATTTATAGATAGAACAAACACCTCTGCCCTTCAGCTGCTGCCCCAGATGGGAGATTATCGCATAGTTTAGTGATGACGACCGCTATAAATGGCGGTCATCTAATGTCTTGTGCCGACACACGATGTAGTTCCGATAGAGAACGATGCACATCAGCATGTTAAGAAAAGTCACAATATTGTCACATTATACAGACCGCGAGCTGGATGCCGTGGTCTGGGTGTAAAACACTGAGACTGGTTATGGGTGTTTCTGCGTCAGTCTGGGATTTCCGTGTGTGGGAACTAAACCATGATGAACCGGTCTAGTGTTAGTCATCAAGTATATGGCATGATTACCATCTAAATTTTTTATTAGTCACTATATAGTAGCAGGCATACTTTCCTACAGGGTTGTTGCTTTCAAAATACTTACTGCGTAAAGGTTACACTATATACTTCCGCCTATGAACTGTAAGGAGAAATGTCTAATGCACATTTTCATATGAATAGTTTTAAGTGGCTGAGATCAACGTCTTCAATATATATATG
>JAUTBT010083927.1:0-12668 GCA_032361225.1 Lepetodrilus schrolli | reverse complement strand
TAGTATACCCTTAATATGATTGATCCAATTAATCTGGATGTTAGAATTAACCATTTCATTTTTAAGTATTGTATAGAGGATGGAAGACAGTTTAGTAGCACTGCCATGTGAGTAGATGGTTTTGGTTGAAGTAGTTCCCAAATTGTGGTGTCAGCCAATGGGAACGCGAGAAAGTATGAGATAGCTGCTATTGCTACCAGGATGTCACGGGCGGTGCATACCGTTTAGATATGACATCGTCGAAAACACCACGCTGGGGCAATAACATGAATTATGTTACTCGAAGGTATATGATCGGCAATGTTGATTTTTTTTTAATGTATCTATTTATTATTTTTTGAATTGGGATTTAGAGCCGCTTTCAAAATTCTTTCACTTACACCACGGCTTGTCAGTTTAGGGCAGGAGGAAACCCGCAACACCCGTAGCGCTGAATGTTGCAGTATACCTGCGAGCACCGACTGGTATTGACAGATCATGGTTGATATCTACATTGCCACTCTACAGACAGCGCATTCGATCAAAATCGCGTCAGAATGGTAACTTTCGCGAACATTGATGCCGGGCTCCCAGGGCGGGATTTGAACCGAAGTCCAACGTTCTACCACTGCGCTACTAACTCTGTGGAGTATACAACCCAAAATGCCATTCAAGGCACTAGAAGTTATTAATTCACAAGACCATGCCATCCCACCGGGTACCCATCTTTGCCGTGTGAACAGATAACGCAAAATAGTCCACAAGGTTGCTGGTATTATTGCTACCAGGATGTTACACTGTATTGTATAGTGGATGGGTTAATTTGGACAAGTAGTATGTACGAAAGCACGATAACACCATTATTAAGCGACGTACGGTACGATCCGACAGCACAATGGGACGAAAACACAACACTAGCGTCCCATCGCATCATGTTGTCGTACTGTCGTCCCGTCGCATCATATCTAGTGCTGTGGTCCCACATGGGCGTTATCCAACGTAACCCAACATAAAACAAATACAAAAATACAAGAACAAGAATTATACATATTTTATGATATGATTTAATCACAATGTTCGACACGATTGATAACTTGTACAACAAACAGAGGCAGGGCAACAAATCCAATATACAACAAATCGACCCTCATCTCGATATTATGAAGACGGTATGCTCTGGCATAACTCAAACTACAGAGCACTGAAAAACAACAAACCTGTCTAGCTAGTGCTCGCACGTGGACATCTAGTTATGTACGCACATGGACAGCGATCGGCCTAGTAATATTCTGTGTATTAATGGTCAAAGAATAGCAAACCAGTTACAGCCAATTACATGCTTCCGTAATATGTTACAGACATTGAAAAATGCATCTCCCGTGTGCTTCAGGAAACGAATAGTCGCACCTTAAGTTTTAAATTATAATATGCTACTAGGGGTTGGACACGTACCTGTATGACACCTAGCCATGCATTTCAGTCCGCAGTACGACTATAACTTTACTTAACACTAAGGGAGAGTAGCTTTTTTGGACAAATAAAAATGTAGCTTTATTATTTTTTTTAACAACGAAGAATTTCCAAACGTCTACAGTTCAAGAACTCTTCAAGAACTTGCAGACGCATTTGGAAGAAATGGCACCAGATTCCTCAAGGCATGTTCCAAAATGTGTTAGAAAGTTTTCCCACAAAATATCTGCCACGGGTCTTTAATTCCCCCCATCGGTTACAGAGCTAGGTATTACTATACACACATCTTCACAGCTTACTTGTATGAGACAGGTGCACCTCTTCTTGAGTACCATACAATGGTACACCTACATATATGTTACATGCACTAGAATACCTCCCTATATGTTAAAGGCACTAGAATACCTCCCTATATGTTAAAGGCACTAGAATACCTCCCTATATGTTACAGGCACTAGAACACCTTCCTATATGTTACAGGCACTAGAACACCTCCCTATATGTTACAGGCACTAGAACACCTCCCTATATGTTACAGGCACTAGAACACCTCCCTATAGGTTACAGGCACTAGAACATCTCCCTATATGTTACAGGCACTAGAACACCTCCCTATATGTTAGAGGCACTAGAACACCTCCCTATATGTTACAGGCACTAGAACACCTCCCTATATGTTACAGGCACTGGCATAATTCCCTATATGTTACAGGCACTAGAACACCTCCCTATATGTTACAGGCACTGGCATGCCTCCATATATGTTACAGGCACTAGAACACCTCCCTATATGTTACAGGCACTAGCATACCTCCCTATATGTTACAGGCACTAGAACACCTCCCTATATGTTACAGGCACTAGAAAATCTCCCTATATTTTACAGGCACTAGAACACCTCCCTTTATGTTACAGGCACTGGCATACCTCCCTATATATTACAGGCACTAGAACACCTCCCTATATGTTACAGGCACTAGAACACCTCCCTATATGTTACAGGCGCTGGCATACCTCCATATATGTTACAGGCACTAGAACACCTCCCTATATGTTACAAGCACAAGTATATATTTCCCTATATACCCCAGAAAATGTGACACCTCTAATATGTTACACACTGGCACATCTCCTTGTGTGTTACAGGTACAGACTACACATCACTATATAATACATAAATCTCCAGGAAATGGTACACCTCCCCATATATTACACACTGGTACACCTCCTATATGTTAGATATACACTTCCCCATACACCGTAGAAAGAAATGGTACACTTCCTCATATGTTACAGGCACAAATACCCCTCCCTATATTATACAGGAAATTGTACGTCTCCCTATGTGTTACCCACTGGTACGCCTCTTTGTTACAGGCTCTTGTACACTTCAAGATATGTTAGAGAAAACGGCACAACATCTCCCACCCCCATCCCACCCTCACCCCTTATCCAGGCAGTGGTCTTTGGTACATCCAACAAAAATGTCTGTAAGTACAAATGCACCTGTAAGTAAGCGCATATTGTTAACTGACAGAGAAAGGATTCTCATATACTCAACAAAATTAATTAAGGATCGGTTGCTTTATACTATTTTGACAACGAAGAATGTACAAACGTCCAAGGCCCCAGGTACTTTTCAAGAACCTGCAGATGCAAGTTATGAAAGGCAGAGTTACGAAATCTGGTAGAACGCTTCCCTGTAAAATACCTGTCGGCCCTTAATTAATTGTGTTGAGTATATTAGGTCGTATTAATAGTAATCTTAATTAGACACCGATATTAAGCCTACTGGACTTTCTGAAAATAAATTATTTATACGGCTACTCCTACCATAGACGAAGTGTCGAGCAAGATTACACATATCTATAGATAACAGAAACAGTCTTGTTCAGGTTGCAGTCCGTACATAAGACTTAAGACACATGGGCTGTTACGGAAAGAATGACTTCGGGAAAATACCAGGTCACGTGACGAGCAGGACACTATTGTCAGTTTTCAATAACAATAACATCAGTAACAGCAACATACTTAATAGAACTGTCGATCGGAATCAGGCATATTGTAATTTTGTCCACTCTCGGGTTTCGACTGCGTCATGTCTCGGTAGGAACTGTGAGTAGGGGGGACAACTCCGTAATGCACTTCTCCTCCTTTGTACCCCGACAAGTCTCTCTGGGCGTAAAATGATCTGCTCGAGCTCTCCTTCGAATGACGCTCGTCGTCTTCGTAAGCAAAATTTTGGCTATGCATGCGCGTCTGTGGTGGAGTGTCACTGGCTTGGGCAATGCATCTTCGCTTCGACATGGAATTGACGTTGTCGTCGTCTTCTTGCCTCGGGTGGTCGAGGGACTGCATCAGCGCCGGTCCAGGAACCATCGGATGGCAGTCTTCGAGTCCGCTCAGAATGTAAGGATTCGGGGTGAATCGACTTCCGTCGACTGCTGCGCATACTTCGTTGCCTGGGGCGAAGCCTTGCGGTTGGTACTCGGGCTCGTATTCGTTGTTGCGGTCCCGGAAAGACAAGAGGCAGTATTCGCCGCGAGGGGGCGCTGCATACACGGCGGGCGGGGTCGAGTTCGTGTTCTGTATTGCTATATACGTCCTCTGGGGTCCGTTGCTGTAAGGCGCCGGCGGAAGTCCAGGTCGAGCCATGTAGTTCACAGGAAAGGACGCTGTTTTGGCTACTGGCAGGTGACCGTTATGGATAAACGAAGGGTTCATAGGGGGAGATGGCGTACGATCGAGTGTGCGGACCATAGATGATCTGCAAGGGATACATAATTACAATCAGCAAACGTTGTAATATCAAATTATCCCTTCATAGACCACATCCCATCCCATATCTAACGTTATTGAATGGAGAAGTGAATAATGTTTTGCTTAAAAGTCGCCCCGGGATTATTTTACACGTACACGATCATTTGTTTTTAAATGATGGAATGCAACAGCAGTAATGTCACAGTTAAAATTATTATCAAACAATAAATGAGAGAACGTGGTGTGTTTGCGTGTTATGGTACACACGACCCCGCACCTGTCATTACAGAAGTGTTAACCGTCTCCGTGCCGGAGCGATCACAGTCGCTCTGGAAATATATCACAGGCAGGATCCCGCCTCTACACGGAGCTACATCCGAGCACAACAACAAAAGTCTACTGTGAAAGTAACAACTGAGGCTGAAATATTTATCGAAATGTATGCCTGACGATGTTTAAGTACTGTGGCGACGTTTCTTGTGGACTAGCGTGCACCAGTAGAAAGCTTGAAACATTTGTTTTGACAAAAAACCATAATGATAAATGTCATCGAAACAGATTCTCAGACGGGTCTTTAGATCTTTTCATTGAACCGTAGCGGAAACGAACCAAAGTAATTTTAACAACAGGTTGATAGATGGATGTAGTATAGTGGTGTTACTGATTGCAAAAGTAGATCCACACTTACCCATCGTAATTGTCTCGAAACCCCTTTGCAAATGGGTTATGGTCAATTTTAAGTTGAGTGATCTGAAATAATCAAATAATGGCATTAGAAAAACCAACATTTTCTAATCTTTTCAAGGTAGGCAACTTTTTAAAGAAAACAATTTTAAATTTACCATTAAATTAAATACATTTAAAAAACGTGCTAAGATCTATTCGACATAGAACTTACTGAACAAATGAGTATACCGTCTACAATACCAAGAATAGACGGTGGTCGCGATAAGTGTTGTAAACATGACATTTAAGTCGGCATGGTAACATATATAATTATCTGTTTTGTAATAAGAGATACTTACGTCAGTGTTTTGATACGCTGTGACTGAGATGAATTGTGTTTCCGGGAAGCTATGCGTTAGTAAGGTCTTTTGCTCTCCTGAAGAGCATGCGTCAACTTCTATTATATGTAAACGAGGCTGGTACTTGTGCATGGAATGAAGGACCGTCTATAAAACATAATAACACATGACAATAAATTAATAGGGGGGTAATAGTGAGAGCAGCGAACCAAATTAACAATAATATTACTGCAATTTCTTTAAAATCACACAAAGCATCAAGGTGGCTAAATGGAATCTCTGCTCGTCCACAGACTTTTTCATGAACACTCCAAAATGTAACAGTGATTGAAAACATGTGCACCCTCTGCCCTTACATGAGATTGGTCAGCATCCAAAAGGTAACATTCGATAACTGAAAACATGTAGGCTGCACTCTCTGCAAGTCGTGATAGACTGCCTTGCAGTTACACGAGTGTGACGAGGACCTCACGGTTACGCATATCTTGCTAGGACTGTGTAGACTTTGCAACGAGTTCTATTCTTCACCTAATCTCAAACACCTATTCACCCAGGTTCATGGGCACCGTATTTTAACCTTTTTAGAGGAAATTCGACTACGGTATATGAAATGTTTTTATTATACATTGTCTCATCAGTATTTATGTTCTACATCCCAACTTATATACGTATTTTACCGTAGCTTATTGGCAAGGTTTTTCATGATTGTTTTATTGTATTACATGTCAAATAATATCATAACTATATTAATTTAATATTGCAGACGTCGCTTATGGGTGAAATATTCCCGCTGCGACGAAAAAAATAAATTCAATTCAATTCTGTACTTACATGAGGTTGGTCCGTATTCTTGTTGTTGGTTAATTTCAGTTTTCCAAAGACAATATCCTGCTTCATCCAGTGGCAGCCTCGGTTTGGAGAATCGGGATGAAGGTATACTCGCCCAGCTGTAACAGCAGATCCTGACCGTATTAACAGCTGCCACTTCATAATTATGTTATTATGTATCATTAGGTCGAATGTGCGTAGTCAATATTTCAAATACCAATAAAGAACGCAATTTATTTACCTAAACAAATATTTTTTTTAAATAGCAGATGCTTACTCTGCGATAGTATTCGATTAATCACTCGACCATCCTTAGAGTGACCCTGGAGTAATTCCCAATATAATACCTCGTGTTACACCCGAGAGAGGTCGGGAAAGGTCAGGTGTATACTCTCAATTTCGGCAAGAGTAAACACTCGAGTGCATGCTCGAATGAGTACGGGTATATTGAAAATATATATATTCGTATTTTTATAACATGTTTATATTCTGGGTGAGATAGTAATTCATTCGAAGTGTGTCAATTTAATTATTATTTTTCACATATTGATTCACTCGGTTTTCTAGTTTACTCCTGCCGTTCGAGTCAAGAACTCACTGCGCATGCACCATAACACAACATTCGCACCAGTACTAGCAGTAGTGTTGCGAATAGAATACATCCTTTGTAACTGGAGGTATATTTCTTTTACGGACAAAATACTAGAACCTTTGACCGAGGAACAACTGTCAATGTTAGCAATTATTAATTATGAGTTACTCCTACTATTAGTGCGAGAGATGGATTCTTATCTGTAGGAGCTCTAAATCCAAGTTTACCCTACACGGCACGATCAGTTTAGTTTATTGGTATTTTATAATGCACCACGGGGTTTCAGTGATTAATTTTTTTTACTATTCTTTCTATATAGAGCTAATAATAAAGTCATTTATTTAATATTAATTATATAAAATAATGTAAAGGAGACATGCTACCAGTCTCGGTCAACCTCACCTAGCGATCTAATATATAACAAGGGAGGACACTTGATGCTCGACTGAAATATTAAATGTGCATCTATTTTATTTGCAAGCTCTGTAGTTATCCTAATGCTATCACTTCCTGCTCCCCGTGGTACAGTTCTTACCATAAATACCTCTGAATTAAATCGCACCTCTGATAACCCTGAACGAAGTTAGTTACATTTTCAGAGAACAACAATGAATCATCCTAGTTGTGTAGATGGAGGATCAAGGACTCAATCTCTTCCGGTTGGTTAAAAATTAAAATAGTAAATAGTCTGTAAATAGTAAAGAGGTATGACAGTTCGTACAATACAAAACATGCGTATGGTATCAAAGCGGGGATAGAAATTTAAATTATGACTTTTCTTTCTTAAATGCGATAGTTCTTAGAGCTAAAATTCGTGGACTTATCGTCAGTTGGAATATGGTTTCCTTTATGATCAAGATACACTATGCAAATTAAACCCTTCCCTTGCTTAAATTTGGCAACATTTACAAACGCATGTATGATTCTAAGTTAGTAGTGTGCAGACGATATGACATAATACAGTTATATTGCAAAATCATCATTTCCATAAAATGAAGAAGTATTGAGATAAAGGTTTTGAACCTGTCTATTAACTTGCAACTCGACAAAACATACGAACATGGTCACACATATACCAAGCAGTAACGTGATGTTGATTTTTGTTTTAATGTCTTTTGAGATGACCCTTATTATTGATTGATGAATCTCATGTGACGGATTATCATTGGTGTTCGAATATGTAAATCGCAGTTCCATAACAGAATGGCACCCATCCAAATATTTAGTAAAAGTGTGAAGTGAAATAGTAATACATTAAATAGACAGAATTGTTATTCAGCGATCTACAAAGTTGTAATGCTGGAATTGGTAGGGTACACGAATTTCTTCACACTGTACAACATGTGAGTGACCTGCGTTAAATAGTTTTTGAGTAAAGGTACCAAACAGGGGTTTGTAGCATTACCTGCCAGATTATAATTTTACGATGTATACTCACGATGTCCGCGGCCTCGTGTTGCTCTATTCATCGCTAATATTACTTGACATTTGCAACTGGTTACGTTTGTAGTCACCTGTAAGCACGTTATAGTAGTATATTTCTTTCAGGATGTGAGTAAATATATTTTTTTATATAAATATAGCTTTTGCACGTAATTTCATTTCCGCGAATAAGTCAATTTTAGCATTTGCGTCCGCGTAATATACGTGCTTTACACTATTATAGAACAAACTGCCATGCCGAGTCGAGCCATCATCAGCCATTTCATTATGACTAAAGGAAACACATGTTTCGGTAAGGAATAACAACGAAAGCTATCTGCTTTCAGAATGTTACCTAATTCTCTAATTAGCACGTTTTGATTAAAGGCCCCTGGACGCGCCTTCCTAGGCTAAATGATCACAATTCTACTCTCATATTGTTACGCCGAGTGTTACAATTTGTTTGGAATGCTGCATATTAACGTCATAATTAATTCCAAATACAATATCTTCTCTCACTCTCAGTGACTTGTTCATTATCATCCAATACCAGGATTCGGTAATATGCTTCAATGTAACACGTAACATGATGGCGAATTGTTGATGTTGCAGATCTTTAATAAGTAATACGGCATCTCTCGGTAAAGGCTAAAGGTTAAATCATATATAATATACTTGACAAAATTATTTGAGCGCCAGTAGCCTTTACATAAATATATAAATGTAACTTATATATTATTTTAATAACAAAGAATACCCAAATATCTATAGGATCTAGGTCCTCGTCAATAACTGTTAATATTTTGGTTAACGTGAATAAACATGACGTACGATCAAAGTTTAATTAGCATGCACTTGGGAGTCGAATAAAACTCTTATCGATCAGATATTAAAGTATACTTTGACGATACATAATTTATTAATTTGAATTTCAATCAATTTCGTGATTTCGTGATTGGTCATTGACTCCAAGACCGATGACATTATACTTTCATCAAACGGAACAGAAACAATGTGAAGTTCATATTTTAACGTGACCCAATCAGATTGCCGGGAATGAGGTTAGTGTCCGGTGAACAGACCGCAAGACCGGGTCCGGTTCCGGGGAATAGATATCTCCCAAATTTCTACGAAAGTATGTTTCTTCATCTATCCCAATGGATATAAATTAAAATAAATATTTAATACAGTGTACTCGATTCACACTGATATTGGAGTCATTGATAAAAGACAAACTATCATTCTGGCCGCTGTTCCACAGAACGAGCATAGCTCTACGAGTCGTACCTCCCGTACGTTAACACGGAGCTACGACTCTCATAGCGGGACCTTGATAAGTAATATACGTAGTGAACGCCTGATAATCCGCACGGTCCCGTTTCAGGCTCAAAACGAATCAATCAGATATCTGCTTAGATGCGTGTATATCTGTGTGTATTTATGTCATTTTATAATAATTTATTCCGTTCTTTTACATGTATATATCTGTATGTATTGGTGTCTTATAGGCCTCAAGTGGCCGGGTGGTGTTTTAAAAAATGTGTCTCATCATTGTTTGTAACTATTGCATTTTTATTCATCACATGACACCTCAATAAACATTATTCCTCTTCTCTCTCTCTGTGTGTCTTATGTGTATGTCGTGTCATCATGAGAATAAATATGGTTCAAATAGTATAGTACTGTTGTAGTAGTATCTTGTCACCTCCTTAATGCTGGGATCAATTGAAGATAATAGCCTGTAGAGAGCTGAACAAGTGTTGATAGCTACCGTGACAATCACTGTTTACACGAGATGGTCTATATACAACATGGAGCGTGACCACCAGAATCACAACCAATACATATTGTATACTAGTATGTTAGATATACACGGGCAGTAAAATATGTGGACCAAACATGCCTTGACTTACTTTACTATGAACCCTGGAGAGTTCCAACTGAACATTTAAGAACAAAAACTTGGTCAATATGCTGATGATCCCCAGTTGTATCTGAACGGTTCATATGAAAGTCTCCGATCCTCTATTAATACACTACACGAGATCTCATTAACGAGATGTCCGGCCTCAAAATAAATGATGATAAACCTAAGGCAATCTGGTTTGGTTCAAAGGCAAACAGCAACATTAAATTATGTCCAGATTTAAATTTACAATGGCATAAAGGTACTATTGAACTGTTAGGAATAAACCTGGCTATCACACTGGAGAAATAGAAGTCTTACACTGATTACATTACAATTACTGTGATTAAAAGTTTAGCAGTAGCAACACTTGCCCATATTATTCACTTCTCTCCCAAATCCTCCAAATATATTTATAGAAAAATTAAGCAATATTATTTTTATAAATTGGAATTGTAAGCATGACTGATTGATTGATAATACTACTATTATAGGAATGTTCGCGCATCTGTGTGTATGAGTGTACGTGTGTGTGAGTGTGAATGTGTGTATGTGTGTGTATGTGTGCGTGCATGCGTGTGTGTGTGAGTGTACGTGTGTGTGAGTGTACGTGTGTGTGAGTGTGAATGTGTACGTGTGTGTATGTGTATGTATGTATGTGTGTATGTGTATGTATGTGAATGTGTGTGTATGTGTGTGTGAATGTGCGTGTATGTGTGTGCATGTGTGTGTGAGTGTACGTGTGTGCGAGTGTGAATGTGTGTGTGGGTGTGTGTGTGTGTGTGTGTGTATGTGTGTGTATGTGTGTGTGTGTTGGTGGTGTTAGTATGTTCTGTGTATTCCTCCAGTTTACTTAGTTTACATTACATATGATATTGGTCATACTTTTTAAGCTGGATAGTGCCTTTAGAAGCTTATATTACTTACCCACTGATGTTCTTTTATTTCAAATATTTTCTCAAATATCTACAGCTATAGTAGCTAATTGTTCAAGTATCCACACCGCCCACGACAAATGGCTGACGGGGTGGGACGTGGTCACATCTATACACTGCATGACCTTAAACTGACCGTACACTGACCGTACACCTTGTATTACAATGGCCATATATATTGACCTATGTTGGCCGTATACTAGTGGTAGACGTATTAGACCGTACAGTGGTCGACGTTTGTAGACGTGTTGTCCCCGCAGACGTCGCCACACAGAAGGAAGAAAATGTTGTCATCAATACCGAAAGTCTTACCCCGAGGTGAGTATAGCTTACTTCCTTCCCCGAGACGACTGTGAATCAGTCTGGTGTGGATCCAGTTCCCGTGACGTGGCGTATCATACACACAGAACCATTCAAGCACACACGCAAACACACCCTGACTAAACACATTGTTGTACTGTCCTAATTATTCGTCGACCGTAACTGTTGTAGTTTACACGGTTCTCAATTAAACATGGATGATACTAATTTTCATAATTACCGTTACAAATGAAATAAATATTAACAATTTCCGAAAGAAACACATTTCACACACGTACATCACCATCACTCACTCTGCCACTATTTTCCAGTTTGACGTCGTCAGGGTAACCACACCAAGCACCAGCTGAGCACCCATGTTGCCATGACTACCAGGTACCCACGGCAGTGCTGGGTGTGGTCCCCCTGAATCCTCACCCTCCCCTAGAGCACGGATCTCTCCGCGATTGCAGGGGCGCTGTGGGTGAGGCTCTGGGAAACCGGGAACTGGATCCCAAGACTAGAAAGTCCCGGGGAAAACGAAGTAAGCGTTATGTACCTGGAGGTAAGTTTTTCGGCACTGCCGACAACACCCGCTTCCAATCCGTCATGGCGGCGACGGTGGCGACGAGCGTCCGCTGCACACTTGCAGCGGGGGATCTGTTCTGTTCCGACGACTGGGTTGATAGCGCAAACTTATATACCACCAGTGACGTCGTTGATCTATTATTACTTACGACCTACAACCAATAGTTACCAGTTTGTAAGGTCATGTGATCTATTATCCTGCTGACCAAGCACATACTATTAATGGTGTGGTGGTTAACCGCGTGGCAACCTCGTGTCCGGTCACGTTTTGTTATAATCCATGGTAAGCATGTACAGAAGTGTATCCATGCCTGGTAACCGTAGGTGTGTATGCACCTAAATCATACGTCGAAATTAGATAGGAAAATGTCAGCGAGTGTGTTTTTCTAAAAATAATATTGATGCATATACAGTAATATCTTTATAACTTCATATAAATCATAGACGATCTCACATGAGTGGGCATACATTACTGAATTTATTAAATAGTTTGGCTTATTATGTGAGGCTCTGCCCCAGAAGTCTATTTATCACATAACTGCAGAAATTATTGTAATACTAGTATCGATTTCCAGTCACAGACAAAATATAGTTCCAAGTAAATGTGTACATATTAATAAATGTGTTTGCATATTTAATTGAAGACATATTTTATTTTTATATTCGACAAATTAAGAAGAAGCTCTAAAAGCGGTTCAAAGTTACTTTGATATCGCGTATTAATACAATGATAAACATCCGTTGTATTGTTGCCCTATGAAAATATTTATATTTATAGCAAGTGTTTATTTCACACACACACACACACACACACACACACACACACACACACACACACACACACACACACACACACACACACA
>JAUTBT010083916.1:0-12670 GCA_032361225.1 Lepetodrilus schrolli | reverse complement strand
AATTAATTGAAATTCACTGAAAATTTAATACATTTGACACATTGCCTGATTTTAGACATTGACTGTAACATATACATCATTAAACATACATACAATAGTATAGACAAGTCATTCCTTACGAATTATGAGATACGGTATAAATTACCTAAAAAGTAAACTTAAAACGAAATGTACAACATATATTAAGTAGATATTAAATAAACAGCAGCTTTTTTAAAGTAGCACATATTCATATACATATTAATTATATAGTAGCCACCTGCGGCTCCGTAGAATTTTTTTTTTAAACAGGTTTTGGCTCATAATATATAACATTCAATAGTACCGTAAACTTTTCCACTTCATTTAAAATATAGAACTCTCGGATAAAACATTTAACCTTATTAAACAAGCAGTTTATAAAATTATCATCGGTGGAGCAAGTAAATAAAACATGAAATTCATCTTCTACGCAATTGTCACATACAATGCATACGCTGTCTTCCAAGTTTAACTTTTCATATCGCCCTGTCTCCATATATTCTGCTGTGCGTCTCTCCACAAGGTAGCCCGGTCCAAACACATGACGCAGCCATAGCACGGACACGCATGTCAAATTGAACGTGCATGTACATCCTTTATTGGTCTAAGACAACGTTACAGTTACCACAGTCACGTCGTATCCACCAAACAAAATTAAATCAGCAAGTTGTAAGTTGTCTTCTCTTGGTCAAAGCGACAGTCAAATGACAACCCGTGAACAGGCCCCTGAACAGCAACGATGAGTATATGTCCACCATCTAGCATAGACGGCAGCATGACGCTTATTGGAGAATAAACGTCTACATCTCATTGACTCAACCTTCTCGAGAGACTTGGCGCCAATATCCTCCCTTGGAGCTCGTATCCACTAAGAGACAATAGAGCGCTCGTATCCATACATAACGTCATCTTTAAGCCTTCGTGGAGGATAATCCGACTGTTTTTGTGATCATCAAATGTTCCTCCGCGAAGGTTTATCGATGTCGTTATGTATACGATAGCTTCGGGAACATGGCCCCCGGTCAATAGATCAGTGTGCTCTCATTTTCCATGTCAAACTCCCTGGGCAGTATTATAACCCAAACCGCCGTTCAAGGCACTAGGAGTTTATCATTCACACGCACATGTTATCCTACCGGGTACCCATCCTCTGCTACCCATTTTCAGCCTATGTTTCATTAGCGGATAGGAACAATTCCTAGAAACACTCAGGTTAACAGAGTAAGATAGAGCGTTATAGCATCAATAATGGGCACCATATCTAAGATGACTGGGATACTTTCAAGTTGTGTTTTATCGATGTGTATTCCAGTCCATCGAGCTCTTCATTAATTACCTTCAATGTCCATACCGTCACACACTGTCCATACTGTCACACAATGTCCATTCCGTCACAATAGGCCAGCGTCTTTAGCCATTCCATAGAATATCGTTGATTTGTCTTTGAGTAAATCTTCTGGACTATCAAATTCTTTAATTAAACCACCTGCCATGACCATTACTCTGAAAGAAATAATTACCCAGTGGTATTGATTGTATTCAATGATGATATTCAATGTTGATAGTGATGATGATGATTTGGCGTCAATCTAAAAGAACATGCATCACAGTTCAGATACTGTACTGTAACATGCACCGCGATGCATACCACTGCAAGAAGAGTCGCGGTGCATTTGATTTAAGAAGCGCCACTCACTTGTCATAGTCCATGATGGTGTTGAGTCTGTGAGCCACGGTGATGATGGTGCAGTCGGAGAATGCCTCCCTGATGGTCACCTGTATCAAGGAGTCCGTGCCCATGTCCACAGCCGCCGTGGCCTCGTCCAGGATCAGTACCTTACTGTGACGTAACAACGCCCGCGCCAGACACACCAGTTGTCTCTGCCCCACGCTGAAAGTGAGACGATCCGTGCGTTACGCTTGGCTATGGATATCCACTAAATTCACATCGTTGTAGTGCGAGTTGTACATTTCAGTATGATCACTGCACGAAATGCAGCTAGAAATGTAGAGCTAAGTATCCCCGGGTCAAAGAGTCAGTTACTGCCTTCATACTGTACATACTGCAAGTCACGAAATTAATGCGAGCATGATATTAATGATAATTGGTGTTGCCTTTATGTCTAAAATCTAGAGGTCGCCTTAAATTCATGACGCATTAAATACGTGATTTACAGTCTGATCTTGGCCTGCTTTTCACGAAAGGCGCGTACTACAGTACGAGCATTATTCACGCTCTTCTACGAAACAGCATATAACTTTGGTAATGTTTACTCTAACCTTATGGTGTAATCTATAGCCATGATTGTAGAACGTGTACCTTTGAATTACTCCGTATTGTGGAGGAGAGGCAAATGCTTTCACTGTACATGTAATAGGAAATGACGTAACATTGTATTTACACCTGGACTACCGATAAGAACCTTTCGTGAGACACCAGGTCTTGGCAATAACCTTATATTGAACACCCAGCTGTGAACAGGGCGCGGAAGGTATAACAAAAGAACACATATCTCACCTGAGGTTCTCTCCCCCTTCTCCACACTCGTACATCAGTTGTCCCGGCGCCTCCACGGTGAACGCCTTCAAGTGCGCCCTGCCTAGCGCCCTCCATATGTCCTCGTCATTGAACTCGTCCAGCGGGTCCAGGTTCATCCGTAGAGGCCCCGAGAATAGCAGAGGGTCCTGACGGGAACAAGTTAGAATTAATTGGATGGCATCGTAGTATGGATTAAAAGGAAATTTTCTTTTTAAAACACATGATGCGAATGGCTTACCTGGGGTAGTATGGTGAGCCTCGATCTGAGATCGTGCAGACCGATATCCGCTATGTTAACGCCATCTATGATGATAGCGCCCCCTGTTGATTCAAGAATCCGGAACAATGCCAAGGTGAAGGAGGATTTACCAGCGCCAGTTCTGCCGACGATTCCTATCTGGAACGTTGCCAAAGAATTGGGTGTAAATCTCGCACAATGTGTATTTATGAACATACAATATTAATAATAGTAATAAAATAAAGAAGATAAACTTAAGAGCATGGCAAAATGAGAAAGCCCACGTCATCCATCAAGGTTAGTCCAATGTTAGCACCATACCTTCTGTCCTCCTTCCACGGTGCATGTTAACCCCTTCAGGACCAAATCTAGTCCTTCTCTGTATTTGGTCATGTAGTTCCTCATCTCAAGTGTTCCTGTTTCCGGCCAGTTTATTGGTGGACGACTATGGGGCAAGATGGCCGCCGCCTGAAAATCACGTGGAAATATACCTGCCTATACATTATATACGTTCATTTAAAGACCGCGGTTAGCAACACACACACACACGCACACACACACACACAAAACACACACACACACACACACACACACAAACACACACACACATAAATAAATTATATATATATATATATATATATATATTATATTTGAAATCTTTTTAAAAAAAATATATATATTAATTTTAATTTTATTTTTTTATTCATAAATTGGGGTTTAGAGTCGCTTTCGAGATTCTTTCACGTATATCACGGCATGCCAACGCAATAAAAACAAAGAGAACGATGGGTTATTTGATTGGCTCAATCTATAACATTGTAAATTGTATTACTATAATAATAATAAGAAGAAGAAGAAGAAGATTTATATAGTTCTAGGATCCAGTCACGGTATGCTCAAACTCAAAGCGAACCTCGTCATGATCTAGTAAGTTTTAGGAACTCAAAACTCATGCAAGGATGCACGGAGGGAAATGGACACCTTGAGGCACTGCCTGGTATTTAAAGGGAGGTGGAGAACCTACTTCTGTTTCCAACTCCGAGTATTCCTTGACTCTCTCCACGGACACGATGTTAGTCTCAAGGTCACTGAGCTGTCTAACCATCCAGCCTAGGACCGACGAAACCTGTAGCGGAAGTACAAGAATGAGCATGCGCACTACCACCTCATCCTTGAAACGCAGTTCATATCATACCCCATTACGTCCTAGGCATACTTCTCTAAGCTTCCCGGATGGAAGCATCTAGGATTAAGTTTTAGGAGACAATGGCCTGCTGTTTACAGGAAGCCTGGCTTAAATCGAAATTTACTTCACTTCGCTATAGTATAGTAAAACATCGGGTACACCCTGATTTACGCTCGGACTACAGTCATTAGAAGAACATAGTTTTCTGAAACACAGATTAGGAATGTTTTTTTTTAGTACAATTTCATACTCAAATAAAATCTCTATATATTAAACTTGAGCTTGAGCGTGAAGTCGTACTCAAAACGTTTCGTAACTTCGGGGCACAATGTTCGCACGACCCCGACTACTGAAAATGAATCTGATACAGGTAAACAAAGCTTAGAAGAAGAATATTTACCTGCAAAGAATAGGACACAGACATGCCTACAGCACCAACACTTACACCTGGTGTCAGGAGTGCAAACACCACGGCGGCAAATATGATCACGGTACCAAGCAGGTCGACATTGAACGCTAACCACCTGAAACGGACGTCAAAGATTATTATTCCGAATTTCTCACCCATTCATTAAATTATGTGAGCTTCCTTGAAAAATTATGGAATGCTATTTAAAACAGCAATTATAATTTATTTATTTTTTAATAATTTTTGTAATTTATTTTTTAAATTGGGGTTTAGAGTCCCTTTCAAGATTCTTTCACTTATATCCCGACTTGTCAGTTTAGGGCAGGATGAAACCCACAACATCCATAGCGCTGAATATAGCGAGCACCGGCTGGTACTGACAAGACCAAGGATGATAACTGCATTGCATGATAACTACATCGCATCCTATCAATATCGCGTCAGAAAGGTAACTTTCGCGAATATTGATGCCGGGCCCCCAGGGCCGGATTGGAACATGGAACCTTGCCTCCTAAGTCCAACTGTTCTACCACTGCGCTACCAATTACAAACAACCATTAACTATCGAATTGACATGGACGCGAATGGCATGCGCACCTGTTTGCGACAGTTCCGCCAAAGTAGAAGACCTGGTTCGTGTCCACCCTCCGTTTGGACTCGTCTATGAACCTGTCAGTGGCTCTGTATGCACGGATACTACTGGCTCCAGTGATGGTTTCACTGAAGTGTGTGTAAATAGGGGTGCGGGTTACTGATTCTATCCGCTTCAGTTGCCGAGAAGTCGGTATGTAGAAACTCTGGGGAAAATATTAATAAACTTTCAAAAAAACTTATAAATATGGGTGTCAATTGATTTGTAGCCAGCTAATTGAATGTAGAATTACATATTGATGCATAACATAAATGTATGCTCGATTTTAAATTTGGTAGTTCAGTTGAGTTTTATATAACCTACGTAATATACGTATATTTTCTACATAATATAAATACATCATTTGTTTGTATGAAAATATGTAATGTAAATAACATCGTACGTAAAGGAAGCTAATTATAACTCATTAGCATTTTATACTATAGATATGTATTATTATTTTACACTACTTGTGATGACTGACCTAATATGAATTCGCTATGATCACTTATTTATATTATAATATTCGTGTATGGGTGAAATATACCGTATATCATACTAATTAAATCAATCAAACGTATTAAAATCTCACAACGTGTACTGATTCATACTTATGCCTAATTAAATATTTTCTTTTACGTTTAAGAAGTATGAGTTTGATGTCCCTATCCGCTCACCATACAGGTGCGTATCACGTGACCTACCTGGCAGAAGTAATACAGGATAAACAACGGAATCATGACCGTGATAAACATGGGCGTGTTGATACAAATGACGACGAGGGTGGCCGACACGATGGTAAAGGTGTTCAAAAACATCCGAATTATCTGCGGGAGTGTGTTGTCGATGGTCTCCACGTCACGTGACATCCGGTTGATGATGCGGCCCAGCGGCGTAGTGTCAAAGAAGGACATCGGAGACCGGAAGACACGACTCAAGATGGCGCTGTGTAGTCTTGATGCTGCTCTAACCATTCTCGTCCAGAACAGATAGCCTTGAACCAGTACCACGATGACTGGACGAGAGAGAAAGAGACACGTAATTTGTTAGTGTCACGTGACTGTACTGACAATAATATCATAAAACAATACATGTTGTAAAAGATGAAATGCAGAAGCATGCCTTACATGTAATCATCCCTGGAAAATATGGTCACAACTCAGATCCCCCCCCCCCCCCTACTAATATACGTCAGGATGGCCGTGCAGACGATAATGTCATAAAACAGTGCATGTTATTTATAGAACAGGTAGAGTAATTAAGTTGAAATTCTCAAGCAGGCCTTACACGTATACACATGAATCCCTGGAAAGTATGGCCACATTTCCGGTTTTTCCTACTAACAGGATGAATATGAATTAAACAGGGAATATATTGAACAAATCTCACAGCTCCAGTCTCTATTTATGCAGATGTGCTTATCTCGATATTGATGCTAGTTATATAAAATGGTGTTCTCTTCAGAAGGAGTTGTCCAAATCCCATTCTCAAAACCCCGACCATTATGCCTGTTTAATTCCGTCAAATGGATGTTAAAAATGCACACTGGTCTGTGTCTCGAGGATGTTGAAATCCATGCACTTACTCATTACTAAGCCGAAGGCTGAGTAGAGATCGAGGTATTCCTCGTTGAGGGCTATGTAGTCGTCTCGAGCCAGGACGGAGGTGTTTGAGAGGTAGGGGTCGTCTGTCCATCCAATAAGGTAGAAGCTCGACCAGGCGTTGATCGACTGGAACACGACCATCAACACCAGAGACAAGGTTAAGGTAGGCAGTCCCGCCGCTCTCCCGTACATACAGAACACGCTCCATTGGACCTGGAATTGAGCCAGGAACCATTGGATCAGTTACAGAAGCACGATCCATTGGACTTGTATTTGACAGATATGCTATCTTGGCCCTGTCATTTAAGAACGCTATAATGTGGACCTCATCGAGTTTGTAACACAAGGGATAATCTTCCACTCTGGTACGTGAAGGACAATCTGAAGTCTTGGATGTGGGACGGCATTTCTATTATGACGCATTCGTCTGTATCGGTCTATTGAAACAAAGGTAGCGTTGCACATAGAAAAAAAAAGCTGTTTTAACCCCCTAGAATGGTCGATAGTTAAGGGAACCAATCAACATCGTCATATGGTACCCACCCCCCCCCCCAGTTGAACCCGCAGAGGTTCCCACTGTATCATACAGCAGAGTGGTATTGTATCCCGTGGTCAGAGAACTATTGCTGTATTGGACCTGTGTCTGTATGTGTGTACATGGTCTCTCTCTCTCTCTCTGTGTCTCTCTCTCTCTGTCTCTCTGTGTGTCTCGCTCTCTGTCTATCTATCGCTCTCTCTCTCTCTCTCGTTCTCTCTCTCTCGCTCTCTGTATGCATGTGTTCGCGTGTGAGTCTCCGTGTATGCGTGCGTGTGTGCACACTTCACCTACCTTGCCTGTCTCCACCGATTCTATCTGCGTCAATCGTCCTTTCCTCAACAATCCTTTGTCTTCCTTTGCCACCTTAGCCAGCTCCATCTTCAGACTGAGGGACAGAGAACGCTCCTTCCACGACGTCTCATCTCGCTGACTTCGGCGTCTGAACATTCACAGTGCACACACATTAACAACAGTGCCACAGAAGCTGCGATCGTGACATTCACATGGTGTTATTGACCATTGATGGCAATGCCCAATGGCATCATGGCAATTTTAATTGTATTATACCAACGATAATCACGAAAGTTATGCGACGCACATATAAGAGAGTTGTTTCCCCTGTGTGTCTCACCTCTTTCTTCTCGTTATACTCTCGTCTCCCGAGTCTGATAGCACCGACTCCAGACGGTCAGCCATCGCATCGCGGATGGACTGTGCTGCAACAGACACCGTAAAACTACAACATCCGGACCAGTGCAACCTGTTATCCCTGTAAACGCACAACGTTATATAACGTTATTACACCATTGTAATGACGTTATACAGTATACACACGTTGTAATGACGTTATATAACGTTGTGTGTTTGCCGGAATGAATCTTTGTAGATTTTCGAATATCCACTAGGTCATGATCTGGCATTGGATTCGAGAACCTCGCGAAAGGGAGCCGACACCCCCCCCCCCCCAAAAAAAAATTTAATCACCTATCCACACTCAAAACACAATGTGCCCAGACATCTTAAAGGAAACCCACCCCCTGGATTTTCATTTTGAGATACATTTTATCCATGTGTTCCCACGGCGTGGCAACTAGCTACCTTTCTTGGTCATCCTTCAAATGTCGGCATATGCAATATGCACCATGAACTATAAAAAATCACAGCAAAAGAAACGTTAGGCGTCTTGTTCGTTGTCCGGGCCAGGCCACCTAACGTGGTTACTCGAGAATAAATCAGGACAATTGAAGTGAAAGTGTACTGTCAGGATCCTGTCTGAGGATGCAAAGTAAACTGGCTGTTATATAAACATAGTATATCTTACTCTCACTGTCTTCATCCGAGTCCTCTAGATCCTTCTCAATCAGGTAGATCTTGAGGAACTGCGCGAAGTGGCCGTTTCTGGTCATCAGTTCTTCATACGATCCAGCTTCTGTAATTTGACCGTCGTTCAGCACCACGATTAGGTCTACCATTGGCAGCCAATGGACTCCGTGCGTCACCAGAATACGGGTCTACCAACATAAGAACAATGCATCCGGGTGTCCTACCTTAAGAGTGGTAAGCAAGTCTAGTATTATTATTATCACGACTCCATTCCCCCAACACAAATGTTAGGAAATTGATATTACCGCAGAGCGGATATGTTCCAAGGCGCAAAGATTTCGAGGTTTGAAGCATAAGTATGTTTCGAGAGTTCTTGTTTTCGAGGTTCTAGTATCCGGATACTAGTAGTATGGAAAATAATAATACATTACCATAACACAATAGATGTAAAAAGCGTTGGGAACGAAATATCAGTATACATGATTTGAAACTAAATAATAGCATAATATTTTATGGAGAGAATATCTTTGTTTTCCATTGTTATCATTTCTGTTAGACTTTTTACAAAATAATTGAGCTATTCTGGAAAATGTTTGACATTCTATTTAGCAGTTTATACATATTCTGTTTACATTGTTGATTTTGCGTGTTTTATTGAATTAATAGATTCGTGTTTTATAAGGTTCAATGGTTGAAGTATTGTCTGCTAACAACATTGTACCTTAGACTTCAGCAGCCCCTTTGACCCCATGACCTTGCTGAAGATGTGTTTGCCCACGTGACTGTCCACTGCGCTGAGAGGGTCATCAAACAGGTAGATATCCGAGTTGCTGTACACTGCACGTGCCAGACTCACGCGCTGCTTCTGACCTCCGCTCAAGTTGATGCCCTTGGGGTCAAATAGAGAGGTCAGAGAGTTCAAAACATAGAGGGCAATAGAAGGTCAACTAGAGAGGTCAAATAGAGCGCTCAGAGAATTTAATAGATTAGATAGGCCAGATACAGCGATCAGGTAGGGGTCAAGTAGAGGTCGATAGATAGATTAATAGATGTCGAATAGAAACACTATAAATTAAAAGAGGCAAAAAGTTCAATAGACAAATGAAATAGATCAATTAGAGAGGCCAATAGAGAAGTCAAATAAAGATATCAGAGACGTCATATAGATTAAATATAGAGATGATAAATATAGGATATAAAATAGCCCATATACTGTACAATGACCGGTACTCAATTGAGAAGTTCGTATTTTGTTGACCAGTTGCTTTAGATCCCCTGTACTACCTTCAGGTTGGAAGTAAACCCGTACCTTTTCTCCAATTTCAGTCTGATCGCCTGCCTCCAGCATTGCTAGATCCGGTTCCAGTGCGCATGCCTCTATAACCGCTTTGTACTTCCGTTCCCGCCATTTTTTCCCAAAGAGAATGTTGTCCCGGAGAGTTGCGTTTTGAATCCACGCCTGCTGAGGGACGTACGCCATGTGTGACTGAAAGGCAACGAACAACAACTCCTCCTACATTCCCGTTGAACACGACCATAGGGAAAATAAATATTACTGAGTATACGTAACGCTACGTATATCGTAACAAACCTGCGCGGAGTTTCGAACACGCACAGACCACGCATGCGCGTGTCAATTGTGAAAGCACATGAACAACTCATGTCTGCAGCTGTTTCTCTAAGCTCGAGATCATAGCTCTGTCGTAAGTGTACGATAGCCATGTATAAGAGATCGCTACAAGAGACCTAGAGCTAGGGGTCTCGTGGTAGTTACGAGAGTTTCGAGAAACGACCCCCTGACAACTGTTCTTCATAATACTAATGTCCTAAAGTTGCGTGAATCAAGCACTAACGGCTGGGCCATGCGTCTAACACAGCAATAATGTGACTACTTCACGGATGCAGATGTTACTGTGTGTTAACCCTTTAGCTGTTAGAGTGACATGGCTACGTAAAGCCCGGCGGCGTCATAGGGCTTACCTCCTATGGTGATTTTATAGCTGCGGCATTTTAAGCACTCGCAGACGTCGTATTGCGGAATAAATAACAGCACTAGCAGTTATTCCAAATTTACATCACGCATATACGAAAGAGTGAGTATTTGAAAAAACGTGTGGTGAACTGTTCTATCAGTCACTAAGCCTTAACGGAGGTGAACAATTCAACTGATCTAACAGTCACTGGGGGAGGGGTGGTGAAATTTACATCTGCACTATCAGTCACTGGGCTTAAGTGTGTGTGTGTGGGGGGGGGGGGGTCAACTGATCTGTCAGTCATCAGGCCTAGCTTTCACCTGGACAGTTACGCGACCCGATACTTTGTCCATATCTCCCAGAATGGCGGAGATGAGGGACGACTTCCCACAGCCTACGGCACCCACCACCGCCACCAAGGAACCTGGGGCCACGTGAAGGTTGATACTGGAATAGTAAACACAGATGTAGTCACACCAACGAGGATTGGTCAATGTGAAACACAGATGTAGTCAGGTGAAGGTTGATTCTGGGAAAATGATTCTTGATAAATCCACACAGATGTATTCAGAAACCATCATTTAGCTAGGATTTGTTATTAAGGTTGATACTGGAGAAATAAACATAGACATACGATAGAGTTATCCATTAGCGAGCTAACTTAGATATTTAACAAGCATCTTGAAATGGCTTAGTATTCCAAATGTGTCATGTAGAAATCGCCACTCTTCAAAAACATCAACATTGCAATGTACACGGACATTCCATGCTTGCATTGCTACACTTCAAACGTAGGTCAGTTACGATTCCTGGACGTACGAATATGCAAATATACCCACAAAAAGTCAAAATACATAAAGTATTGTAAAATATCATATATTCAATGTGTATTAGTGCCTATATTACCCGCTGATTTGCAGTGTTTCCTATTTAAATCCAACGTGATTCTCTTCTTTCTAAATTGCGGGCAAACATTAATACCCGGATCATGATCCTGCATACCGTATGATAACCGGACATTACCGTTAAAACAACATACACGCCAGTGAAAATGGTAAAATACTTGTGAATGTAAAGATAATGCAGATATTTTCAACGCTAATTTTGTACAGTGTAGTCAGCTACCAGTAAATGCAAGTCGATACTAGAATATTACACATAATACAAGTGAAAGACAGATCTATACCAAATACTTCACATAGAGTAAACAAACAAATACCTCCATTAGTGATCGCTAATTTTAATTGTTTAACGGTACCAATACTCAAAAGGTTAATTAAAATGTCATGTTCAATGGAACAATCAAGTATTTTGTTTCATAGTTATTGTTACCTTTTCAATGTTATCGACTGCATTCTGTCCCACGTGAAATTTCCTACGTCAATTGAAATGGCGTGGTCTGAAAGAAAACGAAACGCATAATGTACGTACATGTATGTAGTATTTAAATCAAATGGATATTGTCAAACTTTTATACCATACCCCGAGATTACGAAACATTTTGAGTACGATTATGAACTTTTATGAAGAAAACCTCGTTTGCCATATTGGAGTACGTCTTTTACAGTAACGTGTTCGTCAAGATGGTCAGATGTCGTGGCTACACTGACCTGCACTGGAATCGACCTTTACATTGTCTGGGTCCAAGTCAGGTTTGCATAGAAATGCATTTACTCGGTTTATCGAAATCAATGACTGCAATGAAAATGAAAGATTAAATATAATTCAAGAGAGAGAGAAAGAGAGGGAGAGAGAGTGTGTGCGTGAGAGAGAGAGAGAGAGAGAGAGAGAGAGAGAGAGATTATTAACCAAGTGTCTTTAGATATCGTCTACCGTATATCCCGCACTTAAGGGTAAACTTTGTATTAGACGAGCTTCAGCGAGTCTAATACATAGAGATTATCCCTAAATGCAGGATATAAACGATATATAAAGACACGAGGTTAATAATCTCTTTATCATCTAATGTCAAGCTTAAATACTTTTCTATAAAAAGACAACATCAACGTGTGAATCGATATTTTATAAAGTTACGCGTAGGAATACATGCAGGTCAGTAAATTGAAAACCGCTTCACGCATTGATAAATACCACAAAGGAAAAGAAACAATTTTAAGAAAAAAATTTATTGCAAATTGTAAACATATATTAAATGCCCTCGATTAGCACATCTGGTTTCCGATCGTAATTGTCATTTTGTTTACTATT
>JAUTBT010083905.1:0-12671 GCA_032361225.1 Lepetodrilus schrolli | reverse complement strand
ACTGCATTGCCACTCTACAGACATCGCATCCTATCAATATCGCGTCAGAAAGGTAACTTTCACGAACATTGATGCCGCGCCCCCGGGGCGGGATTTGAACCTGGAACCTTGGCTCCGAAGTCCAACTGCTCTACCACTGCATTACCACCCGCCCCTGTTCACCAACATAAATACTATTCCAGTTTAATATAAGAATAATTTCCTATTCCATTACTAAACAAAGATAATTTCTGAATTTCACTCGGCTAGATTTAAAATATAAATATATATTGATAATGATCTGGCCCCAAGATTATGACAAATATTTGTAGCATTACTTCATGCTTAACGCAAAGGTTTATTCACAAATCGACAAATAAAATTTTAGTAATCTCGAGTCCCGGGCACATGTACAAATACTGGCGTAAATCCAACATGTTTAAAGTAACCATATCTCTTGCCACAGCCAGTTTATGGTTGGAATTAATGTTACCTATTCTAAGAGTTATGCCATTTTGTACAGCAGTGCCCAGGCTGGTAAAGATTAACATAGACTACTAGTATATATGGCCAACAGATGTTGCAATATAGCAAAAATATTTCTTCTTTAACAATGTTTTTCTTTAAAACAGCTCGAAATCTATGGTCAACAAAAACTATTGCTCTGAACAGTTGTGGCAGAAATCCAACATGTTTAGATTTTCACAATAATTGTTTGCTGACTACAAAAATGAAATCTTGATATGTGTTGAAGTCAATAAAAAGAAAATTAAAATCAACACATTTTCATCCCATTGCCAATGAGATTGCATGCACGTTATGTGACCAGAACAAATACAATTTCCATGGATATATTTTGTCATCATGACATAATATGCATTGCATAGGTTAACATGAAGAAGCATTGTCCAAGTATACAATGTTAAGTACGGTAGAATAAATATATTATGAATAAACACCAGAAAGTTTGTGTACTTTAATAGTCACCATGTTCAATTTTCATCAACGTAACTACAGAGACAGTTGACAACAGAATTAAAACATACACTAGGGGGCCTATTCTCAAAACGCTTTTATGATTTTGATCGTACCACAATCTAAGGATTGACAAAGGTTTGCTACGAATAAGTTATGTCTTATTGCCGAAACTATCTTATCTTGTTGGTTGATTTGGGGTTTAAAGCCACTTTCAAGATTTTTTCACTGACATCATGGCTTGCATGCGTAACTTCATGTACTAGTCTGGATTTCCATATTTCGAGAATAGGCCCCACTGCTACTTAAAAACTCTCATGTCCCACGACCCTCCTTACATCAGAACTTTTATTGATATTCAATATCCACTTATCTTGGCGATAAACCAACTGATGTGCACACGATTGTGTCAGTGCCTTTAACTGTCCTCTGTCCAATTGTGCAATGTTTTGGCCGTGGGTTGACAGCAGTTTACAACACAGGGTGACGGCTGTATGTCAACATGCCTACCGACATGTACACCACTAGATTACAGCTGATAACTGTGGAAGCTGCACTACACCGAGAAGTGATTTTGTAGTCAGAACGAAATACACACACGTCAATTACAGTGTACATATCCTGTCTATAACAATCGACACGCATATCGGTTCGTGACTTGCCCATCGAGACTAATTACTACCGGTAGTTACTAATACCAATGGAGGATGTTCATGTCTTTAATTGAGTTTGTTTGTCTTTGGGTTGGAATTAGCATGGAAGATAAGACTGAGAATACTGGGATTGATTGGTTTTCATAATTTAGTGGAATTTGTGTCAGCCTTGTACACCCAAAAGTAAACAACATTACTGATTTCTATATAGCCATGAGTAATTTAACACAGTGTAGTACAGGGCAATTTTACTAATAACTTCAACATTTTTAACAGATATGCCTTTTTTCTTATTTTTTTTTGGTATGCACATCCATTGTTAATGTTATATTTAACATCTATAAATTAAGACCTCCTGCAAGATTGTTAATTCATAAAAATAGATATTTTTGTTGTTGTTTGGATTGGGTTTGGACTTGTCAGTTTAGGGCAGGAGGAAACCTGCAACATCCGTAGCGCTGAATGTTGCAGTAAACCTGCTAGTATCGGCTGGTACTGACAAAACCAAGGATGATAACTGCATTGCCACTCTACAGACATCGCATCCTATCAATATCATGTCAGAAAGGTAACTTTTGCGAACATTGATGCTGGGACCCCAGGGCGGGATTTGAACCTGGAACCTTTGGCCGCAACTGTTCTACCACTGCGCTACCACCCGCCCCGTGTAGTAACAAATATGCATTTTTTCTTCTTTTTCTGGTATGCACATCTGTTGTTAACGTTATATTTAACATCTATAAATTAAGACCTCCCTGCAAGATTGTTAATTCATAAAAATAGATAGGATGACTATTAAACATGCTAAGCTTTGTAATAATGTCATATTGCTGAAAATTAAGTCATCGTGGTGAAAGATTCCTGCAGCAATGTTAAGCAGTAAATATATAAATAAATAAATAAATGAACATTAAACTTGTGTGTAATGTCTCATAGGAAGCCGGAAATTAAAATGTTGTTAACCATATAAACTCTTATTCAATGAAAAATAAAGTTCTTAGTTCTCAGAAGTGTTTACATAGTATACACATTTTTACAAAGAGTACACATTTTTACAAAGAGTACAAATTTTACAGTTTCAATTAACCGTCAGGTAATATTTCCTATTACACGTAAAATGTGATATTATGCTTAGGTAATTGTGACATATGATTAATTTATAAGTACAAGAAAGAGATGTGTTTTTATTTCCAAATAACAGAAATGGGTGATTTATTTCATGTATATTTTTTTCTTGAACTAACTGCACTATCGTGGAAATGTTAGAAGTTATTGCTACAGTTTTAAAAAATCTCCCCATAATCTTAGGACTATTAGTTGTATATACCATAGTCAATGAAACTGGTGAAAAAAATTCTGAACAAAATATTGACATATGATATAGGTAAATACATATGATGCACTAGTAACCACGGTAACTAACATTTTTATCAACAAAATAAATTAAGGGCCTGCAGAATTTGTTTGTGGAATAACTTTCTACCAAATTTCGGAACGGTTTGAGGAATCATGTTCTATTCTTCTTTCCAATAGTTATATGCACATGGTTGAATGTTTTGGATTTCCCTCGATGTTAGTAGCATGGTTAGAAGAGTACGCTGTGATTGGTTCTCGGTCACACAGTTGAGAAACATGCGTGGTATGCAAAAGTGGCATCACATGTTAGATGTACTGTGGCAATGTGCAATATTGTCACCCACTCCAGCTCACCCAGTAAATATATAAATAAACAAACTGATGTGTCTGGAAATTGAGCTGATTGATCGATAACAGATCATTTGGGAGGAAATTAATCACTATACGTGGTGTTATGTCTTTAGGTTCTATAGTTCGTTAGGTTTATGTAATATGAAGATTGTGTAAGAGTCACTATAAAATATGTCCAAACTGGCCCTTCATTAATTTTGTTGATAATACGATCTGATGATGAGATGTTTAATATCAGGTGTGTATATTTTATTTAAATAATATATATTTATTTATTGTGTGTCGGATATTGAGCATGTTCAAGTGGTAGAATGCTACCCGTACATCTCAACCTCAATAGTATCAATACCACGACAGTACGGTGATGTGATCGCAGCCATGTCGATATCACGCTGATTTCACGCTGACTGACATTGGGGGGTCCTTTGTAGAAAATTCCCATGAACAAGCTTTTTGTTTACTGTGTTTACGACCGATCTTATGTGTGCCACAGACCTCTGCTCAGCTGGTAAAAATACTTAAAAACTAAGCAGTCGATAGTTCTTAAATAACAAGTTCAGACAGCGGGGAGGGTATTAAAAACTGACACTAGGTTTATTGAAGGAATACAAAATGAGGGTTGAGGTAGCGGAGGTTTGTGTACAATGTTGAGACAGATCTGTTCTACATTTGTTTGAGGCAGGCATGTATAGTGCATAATGTTTACTCGATGCATGTCTTTGATTAATTGAATATATATTAAATGTATGGATCAATGTTTACATTCTGCTCAGGTTACATGTACCTTAGGTTATAATATGCATCGATGTGGGTATCATTCTACACTTGCTCAGCTGGTTATTCCAAATAAGCAGACTGATATACTTTGTGAGTCTCTCAGGTGAACATTAACTTGTGGCAGTCAGTTACTAGTTTCTTACTACATGTTTCTTTTAGGTTTTGCATTTAATTATGTATTAAATTCCATTCTATACAAGCACCGGCTGGTACTAACAAACAAAGGATGATATCTGCATATCCTATCAATATCGCATCAGAATGGTAACTTCCTTGAACATTGATGCCAGGCTCCCGGGGCAAGATTTGAACCTGGAACCTTTGGCTCTGAAGTTGAACGTGAAGGTGAAGGTGAAAGTGTATTTCTCTTCAGTGGAGGCGTGAAAACAACAAAACTACATAGCACATGGTGTCAATTGGCAGTTGAAAAGTATGTAATAATTGCGATTTAAGTGTCAAAGGTCACATTAACAGTGTCATTAGGTCATAAAGCACACCTATGTTGGTTAACAGCATCATACATTTTCAAATAATAAAATTATGACAAGTTTAAAATGAAACATATAGAATTTGAGTTAAATGTTTTAGTAAAATGCACATACATGAATATCAAGTAAATTAGTCCATACAGATTAAAATTTGCTTTGAAAGCTGTTGATAATGATTTTGCAATAATAACTTGAGTTTCATAGCAATAGGATGTGTATTTTAGAAAATATCTGAGGATAATGTAGTGCACTCTATAGTTCCAGTTTCGGCGTGAAATACTAGCACACTTTTACTGTAGCATACACGATTTTTCAAGTGTATCCTCCACTGCAATATCTATATTTATGTCAATACTGCCAATACTAATCTTTCGGCTGTTTTCAGTAATTTACACGTTCATAGTTTTTAGTCAACAATGTATATTTTTATCATTCCTGAGTTGCTCCAAAAATAAATATTAATAACTTGTATCTTGTCTGTAGGATGTAGTCTTAGTACAGGGTCCACACGATCACCAGTAGCCCCGGGGTGTATTTTGACTGCTTGTTTAAGTGTATCATACATCTTAATCTTAGCCCATGTTTACATTCTGATCACATTTCTTTTAACAGGTGTTGATGTTATATACAGATTAGCAATATTGAAGAAAAAACACAATTTGATTCTAGAAAGCTTTTTCTTAAGAGAATATTGCTATTTCCTTATACTTTGATAAACTGATATATAGTTAATATACATATTATATACTGTAAACTATATATACAATATATTTAGTAATTAGTGGTGACCTGAGAATTGTCATAGAATAATTACTGAATACCATTGTGTGAATACGATCAATGATGATGTATACACATTTAACATATAACGTATATAAGCATATGGTACACATGAATACTACTTATAGATTACATTGCTAGGTGTCTTAAATTTCACAATTATTAACTTTCTTGAACATGTTGAAGCAATTTTCAATTATTTAGTTAAATTCAATGTTAATTATTCTAAATGTTTGTATTTTGTTAGTATTTTTTCTTTCTTATTTAAGATGTCCATCTGTGTATGGTGTATACATGCTTTTTCAAAATGTTCAATCCTTCATTTATTTTTGATGAATAGTTCAATCTTTCATTTATTTTTTATGAATAAACATACGTATATAGATGTAGGTACCCGGTAAAAACATATATATATATTATCAAATTATTATTTATCACATTAATATCTATAAGTTTTGTCACTCACGATAACATAGTTTCCCCACTTCACATAAAATATATTTGAGAAAACCAGTTAATAATAGCCTCTATGTTCTGTGAAAAAAAATAATTATCTTTTTTTCTATGCTAGAAATAGCAATGATCATGCATATATACATGCATATTGCTTTGAATTGCTACAAGTTTTTTACATCCACTAAATAAATGTACATTCATCAATCTGCTACATCACAGACTACAGACATGTGTGTCGTGATTACAAAGCTAACATTAATATAACTTATCCCGGTTATGCAAATGTTTAAGTACACTTTCACTAGGCCTGTCTGTCTATATTTGTAAAACAGATTTCATGGTTATTTTACAGTATGCAAATAGTCGCAGCAGTAAAACGCATTTATAACAAGTTGTTTTTTTACGACGATATTACATCAAGTAATATAGAAACTGAACTTGTACTGGAATAAAATGTTTCTTTTCGTATTTAAAAATGCAATATAAAATTATAATAACAGTATGTATTGATATCCTGCTAGATTCCATGCACAAGGTACATGCTCAAATGCTACATTATCACTACCCTGGTCAATGGATGAGTGTGCACTCATTACACATTCTCAACTCCCTGGGGAATACACAACACAAGGTTACATTTCAGGCACTAGAAGGTTAACATTCACAATTCCATCTCATCCTACCGGGTATCCATTGACAGCTTGGTGGACTGGATCAGTGTGGATCTAAGCACATTGCTCAAGAATTCTACATGATGGCTTGAGCTACCATAGCTCGAACAAGGAACCTCATGTTATGAGGCAGACTTGCTACCTTTAGACAATTCTGTTTATATAAATAAGAATATTTAATACTAAATAAACCACACACACACACACATACACATACACATACACACACACACACATAAATATATAGTTTACAAAACATTACGATAAATACTAATGTTGAATACTTTATGATGAATACTACATAAAATAAACATAACATAAAATACATATTAGTAAACAGTAAACATGATAAACAAACCAAACATCTATTATTTATATTGGTAACACATACACATTTGATCTATATAAGTTTACGCCAAAATATCAACCTCAATGCTATTCATCACTTCTAAACATGGCTAACATAAAAGTAGGGGTTTTGCAGTGCCTGCTAAATGTCTTGAAATGACATTACTTTTGTCCTACTATTGTCACAGTATAACATAAAAGACTGTAGTATGTGTAACAGTATACATTCAGGGTGCTGGTAGCTAGGTACACTGTACTCTTAACACCCATAATTTCTCGAGGTGTATACAATGCGTATAATTCATATGTCGGCTTAATGTTGTAAACGATACCCTAACTTAATTACTCCCACCAAATTATTTCGACTCCCATTCCCCAGCTAATGTTATTTGTTCCCCGACGTGTTAGTGCAGGTTCACAATATTTAAGCCATTGCCTTTTATTGTTTTGATGAATCATGTACGAAAAGAGGACTTACAAGACCGCGAAGCGTTCCTTCATCTTTGCCGATATACTCCGTCATTCTGTTAACATGCCCGTGGGTCCATTACCGATGGCCTTCGTGTGAGTGACCCACGTGTCTGTGCACAACTCCAGACCCCTCAAGATAGCTACTACACATTGCCAATGTTTACATCCGTCTCTCAGTCATGCTGCTGGCTAAATCAACGGTGTTCACTGAAGGGTCACTGTATACCGTTAGCCACGAGGGGTGTCAACGTGATATGTACACCGCTATGAGTCTATCGTGTCTGCACATTCCATTCAAATGAGCTGACTTTAAATATGTCATCGGTATATCTGCTGCATTACATGATAACTTTACGATCAGTTAAGAAAGAAATGTGCGGAGCGGTCTATTTGTTTACGGAGGCTTGGCAACCCGTTATGGAGTACTGTCGCCCCCGTCGTACAAATGAACTGCGCTGTCATCCGCGCTGACCAATCAAATATTTGCCGTCTTTCTTTGATGAGATCTAACACCTTGTCTTAAGATTCCAAATTGTAAACAGGACGTAATTTGTTCATCCTCGCGGCAGAGATGTCCGTCTTTTAGTGTCAGATCACACCGATTCATTGTGTTCATACTCATAGATCACATCTACGTTGCCGTACAAAGGAGAATGGTCGTTTTAGTTCTATCGACAAATATGTGCACTACATATCATTTTAAAATAAGAAACAGTATAAACATGACCAAAAGTGTTATTATAATATAAAAACAAACAAACTATAAGTAAATATAGTATACATCTAAGATCTAGACTTCTTGTTAGCATCACGTGCGACAAGATGTACCGGTATTTATTGTTAGATGTGAAACTTTCTCTATGATGCACGAGTCATTATAAATACAAGGGCGTTTACTGTACGTTAACAATTGTGCATTTGTGTGAATATTTAACTTGCTATGTATTTCTTTCCTTTATTCGCGTACATTACACCTCTGTAAATCTATGATAAGCACCTCTTATCAACTTGCTAATGAACATTTCGTCTAAAAATAGGAACTAATGTAAACATTCTGTGTATTGTTACCATAACAATAACACTATATCTAGTTGCTTTTCCCCCGACCTTTAACCGCATAATGTTCCCTATAGTGCAAGGCTTAATCATCAATTATGAATGTGTTCGTATATGGAAATAGCAGGTTATATACGACGCGTCAAACATATTGCGTGTGAACAATATCAGTTGGTTATCCATTTCCACAGAGAACAGTCAATCAGAAACGTCGGAGCTGGTGATGTATAATTGATGATAATGAGCCAGTAAAAAAAACATCCACATAAACAAGACTTGCAATAGAACATTGGAACCTAATTATGGCGTTGTTTTCACTGGGTGAGCATAGAAACGGTGACGTTGGAAAACTCCCATAAACACAAGTATATATAGGTGCCAGGCGGAGAGGGCACGTGTCTATTTCATGTTATGCTTTTGGATGACATGAAATCGATGACATGACCTACACTTGTGTCTCAGATATGTATATTCACAAACGAGAGGTCTGCCAATCAAAATGTACGTTAATATTTATGATACCCTTGCTATTTATAATACTATATTGCTCGTTCACCCAACCCACGGTATGTTAAAAAAACGTGTCAGTTTAGAGCAGGAGGAAACCCGCTACATCCCTAGCACTGAATGTTGCAGTAAACCTGCGAGCACCAGCTGGTACTGACAGACCAAGGATGACCACCCCACGATAACATCTCAAATATAAGCACTACTGGTGTAATCAGTTGCATCATATGCAATATATCAGCGCCGTGTTGCTTTTATCATGCCACACGTATTGTATATTGCAAGTTTGCGTGTTTACCGGTCTTTTCAATGTTAGCGTTTCGATATAAATTGCTCATCCTTAATGTCCATTCTCGAAACACCGGCCGTTATGACTAACGTCCGTCAAATATTGACAGATGTTAAGTTGTCATAATGGCCGGGTTTCGAGGATGGCTTAATGTCATACAATAATGGAATGTTAATAGTAAATTGAAACAGTTAAATTATGTGTGAATATTTGAAAGTATATAACGTTCCTTGTTGTTACTTATTTAAAAGGACGCATACACATAGGTGATTTTACCTATGTCCGTTATTAGTATTGCTCATATATAATATATAGAGCTATATTTGTAAGATTTCGAGCTTTCAGGAATGAAAAGCTACGCAAGCCCATCGAAATAAACCCTTTTACCTCCGATGGTAAACAACGATTTTTTTACAAAATGGTGCTTATTCATGGGGATTACCCTCTATGCTAGTCACGTGGTTAGAATAGTTCGCTGTGATTGGTCCGCGGCCAGACGGTTGAGAGGCCACACGCTCCTGCGCTCACCTAGCAGACTGTCAGGAAAACGAGCTGATAACAGATCATTTGGAAGAAAATAAATCACTGTACGTGGTGTTTGAGTCACTTTAATTAAAATAACCATTACGTTGTCAACTAGCTTCGAGGAGTATGCGCACTCCGCATGCATATAGGTAATACTACACGCCAACTTATGCATCGTGAGGGACATATTGACAACGAATTTACATTAGCGAATATTTTAACATTGTTCGTGCCCGAGACATAAATGTGTAAATTAGCCTGTTAATTTCAAGACGTCAATGTCATCGACAGCGGATGCGGTATAATACTAATCGGATTTCATAGAAAATACAGACAATAATATCCCTGACCATTGGCCAATCAGAATCCACCATGCTCTCTGAAAGGTAAATTATATGTAAATATGTAAATTGTGTTCATGTGACTAATTAAGTAGTTATGACTAACATTAATAATATTGTCCTCATTATATGTCGTATACCGGTTATACATGTGCATACATACTATAGACCATCGTGAGACCAGGGCGTACGCCCGGATTTACTCTCTTGTTTGAGATACTAGTACTATAGGAGCCTTTAAATAGTTGAACGTATGCCATGATGCCATGCATATTGTGGACGCTTGGTATATAAACTATAACCCTGGGTATCGTTTCTCGAGTCTCTCGTATCTACGACAAGACCATAAACACTCTCGTAGCGGTCTATTATACATGGCGGCCAGGCATTTACAAGAGTGCTATATGGACTGGTCATATAGTATTAGAATTTCGTGAAACGATACCCAGACGGACTTCAAAGAGATGTTTCTGACATCATGACCGATATATTGCGAAGAATGTTTTAATCGCACGAGGCGTACACAGCCACTCGATTATGTACGGTTCCGTTTACCAGTTCTTTATGGCAATATTAGTGTCAGTTTCAGGAGTAGGTCATAAAACTAAACAATGCAATCGCCCTGTATACATGAACGTTGAAATTACCTCAATACATATCTGACATTATGGAATCTTCAAAGAATGTCGAAAGTACTGTTTGAATATTAACACGTTGTCGTATTAACGACTGGATTAAGGTTTCCGAGGAGAATATTCTCTACACCCATCGGACTGTGATAATATCGAGAGTCTTCTTAAAGAACCAAACGTACTAAATTAATTTCATGACTTCAACGATAACACGCCAGCATTCAATTCAGATGACATTCAAAGACTTTATATCAAAGCATATGTGAATTATTCGCTTCCGCGGGTGTTTTCTTCTATCCCAGTGTATGTGTGACAGTTTCAAGGGCACGGTACTCAAATTTGAACACATTTCATAACATTTCTTCACTGATCGCTATTTTGCAAGCAGACTTCAGACCGAGTGAATGTAATACTGGCATGCCAGTTCGTCTATTAATCACTTTAGCTGTCTAGCTGTCTAGAAAGGGATATTGAAACTGCAGGTTTTTATTGATATTCAATGAAAGAAATCTTGTTTTGGGTATTGAATGCGCTGTATAGATACACGTGTGATTTGCTACAGTTGCATAGCATGAGGTCAAGAGGTCATGATGGCACGAGGAACAGATTTATAGAAACATATTGCACACACCTGCACGGCAATACCATAATGTATGCATGTTATGACGTCTTCCGTATATAATTAAACAATATCGTAATGTTATTGTACATAAATCCCATCATAATGTTATGTTTACGTTCACTTCCTGCATGGCATCCATTCTTCTATAGAAGTTATTAATGAAATTGGTATACATTTTGTATTGAGAGATTGAAATGAACATGAACTATTGAAAACTCTCTCTCTCTCTCTCTCTCTCTCTCTCCTGTCTTTCCCCTTGTCTCTCTTTTCCCCCTCAGTCTCTTTCTCACTCCCCCTGTCTCTATCTCTTTCTCTTTATTTCTCTCTCTCTCTCTCTCTCTCTCTCTCTCTCTCTCTCAGAAAATACACTTCACATATACAAATCTTCACACTCTTCTTTTACCCAGAATCATAGCTTCATATACATTACAATCAAATCTGCCCTATAGTATGGATACCCCGACTATTATACCTCGTTATTAACTGAAGGACAAAGTCAGGTTACACTCATACATATAGTTTTACCCCGATTCTACAAAGGTTACAGTTCACATATGCTGTTGACTACAAATATGTGCTTTAGTAATGCTGCGAATGTTATGTAAATGCAAAGCAAACACGCTTTAATTCCATGTGACAATACTGCGGATAGTTTACTGATCTAATATTGGTATAGCCTATAGGTAATCTTCGAAGCCTAGGATGTTAACATGAACAGTTACATACAAGCAGGCATCAATGTGCAACAGCTACTTGTTTTCATGTTGATGTATGTGCATACATAACCTTGTTTAACATGAAAAATGGGATACTGTATGTCACACATATCCGAACAAGCTACATACTACGTATGAACAAGCTTGCTGGTACGTTACGCTGCCACTGTAAGAGTCTGTGTTATGAAGGCAATATCGTCGTATTTATTCGAGGTATAAAGTATAGACGCAGTGGCTCTTCAACTTGAAATACTCCATATTAAATGTATTCTTATATACATGAATGAAACTAAATTATATATAATTGGCCACACATAATTGTCTGTATGCGAAGATGTATGGTCTATTACGACTGCTAGTATATTATATACTGTACATAATAATTCGTATACCGGGAAGTAACGATTTAAAATATCTATACAGGTGAATAGAGAATCTCACCCAAGTGTTTTGGAATATCAAACTCGTCGATGATTGATATATTTGATATTGCAAGAAGGTTATTAATATATTGGAATATCAAACTATTAAGTTATTGGAATATCAAAGCCTCGGATTTAATAACTTTCATCGACGAGTGTTGATATATTTGTTGATATTGCAAGACACGAGGGTGAGATTCTATTTATCACCAAATATAATTTTAAAGTCATTAAAGAAGAAAAATGCCACATCATA
>JAUTBT010083904.1:0-31009 GCA_032361225.1 Lepetodrilus schrolli | reverse complement strand
AACGTGTATAAATATAATATATGTAAAACACAGAGGACACTCATCGGCTGACCGCCAGAGGAGCAGGCCAGCGTCCATGGGGTGGGCTCCCCATGGCTCATGGCCCCAAATGGTCCTTATACTCGTATGGAATAAAAGACGGTTGTGGAAACTAAGAAAAAAATGTATCTTCAGGAGTTTGTAATATGTGCAGTGGAACACATACTGCGAACGACTGTCTACAAATAGTGTAAAATGCTTGCAGGGGGCAATCGTGTAACAATTTTAATTGTATATTCGTACGAGCATAACGTACCAAACAGCATGTTTCAGTGAGGTATTGGTGTTAAGTATAGCAACCCTGCCTATAGTGTAAACATGTATGTATGGCTTACTCGTTAACGTTATCGTAATGTAGGTGCAAATGTAGACGTACCAGCGTGTTAGGCACGTACATTTCCTCTTGTCACCTACTTAGAATTGCAGTGGTAAAATCGATTACTCGACACCTGTGGGCAATCAAAACTAAATCTGTTTAACATACGTGATGATTCTAATTCACTTGATCACAACACGTTGATTGCAAATCATTCTTTTGACCGTGTCAGTTTCCCACAAAGGCTTGTATCGATGTGAGGGCTGGAGGGTTTGGATTCGACCCCCAGGTCAGCGAATACGGCTATAAACAACTGGGTGTCAGGCTTACCGATCCCAGGGGCGTGCCGGTGTGGGGATATGCCTCTGTCTTGTGGAGTAGGGGACAGGCTCTTAGTGTTTACCCCCACACGCACGCATCGTGAGACGAAACTGTCACACATCCTCAGCTGTAGCACCACCTCGACCAGGCACCTTTTACCTCAACAGGGCTTATCACCAGTAGGCAAAACGACAGATAAGCTATGGAGAGGGACACTTTGGGGGTCTGTTTTCAGGAACCCATGTCAAAATACCGTCTAATGTGTTTGTCCTTACAGTTTCACGTGTATCCGAAAAACTATTCCTGATAAATCGCCCAACCGATAAGCAAAGTCAGAAACGTGTTCTCTACGTCTGTTTTGTGGATCCGTGTGTATATGCCGTGACTGCGCGGGTTCTTGCCCTCGTCGTTACCCCCTCTCTGCTTGGCCGCACTCCCCTCAGGTCCCCTTCTCCCCCCTCCGTGTACCAAAAGTTACATGCAGGGGGTGTTTGCCCAGCGGTCTGTACGAATACCACGCCTGGGTGTTGAACGACGCGTGCATGACCAACATACCCTCTAATCCAATTACTCAATACAAAATTACTGGCTACATCCGTTGTGGAGACTTGATACACTGCTGTGAATACATCTACCTGGCAAAGGATACTCTGACACAGGTCTCCTACCCCACCCTCTACATACCATATCCTCCCCTCAGACGCTATTGTATTCCCGGATGTTCCGCTTTCCTTCACCCATTTTCAGCCACCGCCGACAAACTTGCAACAATTAGAGAAATGAATAGATTGTATAACTATTGATAGTGTGTTACCTAGAATACAAACTTGCAATAATTAGAGAAATGAATAGATTGTATAACTATAGATAGTGTGTTACCTAGAATATAAATATGAAGTATTCCGTTCAAATTCGGACAGTGTTTCTCTTTTGCATGAAAACACAATTTAATTGCCTTTTTGTTTCTTACAGTAAATATTCATTGGACAGACTTAAGTTTAGTCGATAACTGGCATATGACGTTATGTGCTGGCGTCTTCCAGGGTTGCCGATTTCTACAAACTTGTGCCACCTTGTGAATGAATGATAATAGGGAAAGGTGGTTTATACTATACTCTCCCCAAAAAGAAACGCATAGTTGATATATTTTCGTTTATAACTTTTGTACTTTATCAACCGAATATATCATGTACAAAGTTCAAATATGGTAATTGGCATATGTCCGATGTGTTCATTAATCAGGGGGGGGGGGGGAGTGTCAAATAAATAGAGATTAATACACGTGCTAGTGTGTCATATTGATTTTACGACACGAGTGATTCCAAAGTCAATATTTTCCGAGCGAGAGGTTTTCTAATATTTCCTAATTGAAAAGAAAAGGTCGTTATTATAGTCGTTTCTAAAATTTAAAGAAAAAATCAAATGAATTCCGTGATTTACAAAAACAGTTAATCTCTGCACATATCAACATTTAAATGATTTTTAAAATGTGTATGTTGAGATAATAGTTATTTTAAACAATTATTCACTACGTAAACTATCCTCTTTTTCAGGTATGACACAGCAAAATGCATGTGCAGTTATACTAACTACGAGAATAGTTATTGATACCTACCTGTATTTTTATGTACTCATGAGTTGTGAGTGAACCTAACATGCATGTATATTCATGTGTGCATTGGCAGCCATACCAAAGACATACAATTGTTTATCTATAAGACGTGATTTCATCTATCAAAAATCAAAAACTATCGCAGCACAGCGCATCATTATAATTGCCACACTTATTGATGTCAGTAAAACACAATGCACAATCATAAAACACTTGACGTGACATCACCTCATCACGTGATCCGGCTAATTAAACCGCAGCTTCCTTGATGTTATTATCAACGATATTGATTTCATTATAGCCGTGAATTTGGCCATGTTTAATCAATGCGAGACTCTCGGGGAGTCTTGTCACTTTCACAAGTAGCAACAATAAGACACTCCGGCAAATATTTGTCCTTCATATTAGTGTAATTAATTAAATTGGAAGCCTTTTCTGACATGGCGATAATGAGTTAATTCACGGGCCAGGAGATCGCTCATCATCAGAGATGGCAAGCTGGGTCTGCGAGGGTCTGGGGGGCGTTTTTGGAAGGCGTTCAAGCCTGATGGAACGCGGGGTTCTCACGTCTCACATCAAAGATGAAGACGACCCTACTACGCTAATTAAGTTCTTCTCTCGTACGTGTAAATGGAGAGAGTGGTCATAGGACTCGTGTCGAAAATTACGAACGCCGGTCTCCTTAGTGATGTTTTAACCTTTCATAAGTTTCAATTAGACACAACTAGTTTTGCTTTAAACGGATATGTGATACACGTTAAAGCAGTGTCATTGAATGTTGTAACTTTTCACTTAATACTTGAAAATCCAAAGTGTTTTCAGCTTTATATCCGATTGCACATGTCGTATTGCAAACATTTACATGGTATTATTTAGAAACATACAATTTGTATTAAAGAAATAGGTGTTCTTGTGAAGACTCTAAATTCAGTGGAAATATCGTGGCATCCTATAACCATTAAATTAAACGTGATGCATATGGAATTGCTATATATAATCGAATAACCTTTATTTCTATTGTATTATCATTATTATCAGCGCATGGCTTCCCTATACACACTTACTGTATATGATTGTATGATATGTATGATATCAATAAAATCGAATATACAGTCTATACATGTCATTCGCCATCGGTAGCTCGCGCAAATTTCGCCGCAACCCGTTACTAAGTCCCAAATGGTAAAATATAATTGCCATCCATCGAAATGTGCGCGATCTACCGATGGTAAAACCGATTAAGTGCGTTGAGCGCAGCGCGATCGGCCAATAACTCAGATGATGCCAGATCCACAGATAGTGGGACATGCCATAATATTGAAATTCATTGTGAAAGTGTTTTAAGTTAAAGACACGGTGTCGCTCCATATTTTTGACCTACGAAGTCTTCATGGTACGTTATATTAACACCAGAGATATACTACCATAGCAGTAGCTTTCCTCCTACATCGAGGTACACTTATCATCTCGGCCCCGTCTCCAGTACGTAATTACTTCCGAAATTTACACCAGAAGTGATAGGTCAAGTCGTCTCAACAAACGGCCAAGTGACATGTACAAATAGGGAAACGGTATTAGGCTCGGCTCTCACTATGTCGTATATCTTGTCTGTGGAAGGTGTAGAGGTATAACCTCATCATCACCGTATGATAAATAGGACATTAGTTATTTGTATTGTATATAGATCGCTCTTCTCCGGCCAAAGACGCCGAGGTGAACCGTGGTCACGAACCTTCGGTCTGAGCAGCGTTCAATAATGGCATCACTAGTCTGGCAACTTCAAAACGAAATACGCCCCCTTTCGGATGTTCTATTATGGGGACCGATCCCAGTCGGAAACCGTCAGAGGGTGATTACTCGTTTTCATGAACACGTTTCAGAGGGTTGCAGAATTCACTGGTCAGTGTTATTAACAGCGTTTTCTGACCATTATTGTCCAGAAGACTAAAGGTCAGCAACCCTCACTGGCCTCTCATTAACAGCACTTAGTGACCATTTCAATGATTGACCAGGGGCATCGACGCACCCTCTCGAAGTGATCGTCGACAAACATTTGCAGAAATAATTTGGAAATGATGCATTACTGGCTATACGACCATATAGATTTTGACTGATAAAAGTCCATTGGACATTAAATACTAGAAAGTAGAAAACCTGTCTGAAGCACCACGTTATACAGTAGAGAGAGAGTCAGAGGAAGAGAGAGAGAGAGAGAGAGAGAGAGAGAGAGAGAGAGGAGAGAGAGAGAGAGAGAGGGAGAGAGGGGGAACACAGAGAGAGCGGAGAGAGAGCGAGAGAGAGGGAGAGAGAGAGCGCGAGAGAGAGGAGGAGAGAGAGAGAACGAGAGAGAGAGAGAGCGAGAGAGAGAGAGAGAGGGAGAGAGTAGCCTATTGTACCAGTCTCAGTAAATTCATATCTGAATTTGGTGCTCAGATCATATACACGCTGCGAAACTTTAGATGTTATTTTAATCACTAATACATTGCAAATAGTACTATAAATACATGATACTAGCAAGAAAAAGCATATATACATGACGTGCTTTTGAGAAGAGGCAGTGAATGTATTCAAATCTAACTATACTACAGACACTTCTCACTGATAATGCTTGCATTTGACGGAATGGATTAGACCAATTATATTTCATTTCCGAAGTGGTCTATGTTACCATACTCGAGACCTACATTAAATAATGTCCAACATTTTGTTGTTGTTGTTTTTGGTCATTTCCAGTCAACACCTGTCCATAAGGGGTTAATTCTTAGGATCCCATTGACGATCTCAACACGTGTTTATAAGCAATCAGAACACATCTGTTTATCTTCCCTGCAATATAGAGATGGCGAAAATCCGTGTCTTCTCTGGGACAACCGCTAATACATATTGGAATCTTGTTTATATCAGTTATCTCCCTTGGTGAATAACGTAAGACGGTCTATGGACAATCATCTCACATAGAAGCTGATATATTGCACTATGATTTCATCTCGGTGTGATTTTCAATGCTTTTTATCGCCTGCACCTGTAACTGTCTTATAGAGGTGACGATGTCAGGCCCGGGGAAGAGTACGTAACTAAGCTAAGTCAGAACGTAACCACGCCCACTCACCTCCTCACAACACGTGGTTCCGTAAATGAGCTCGGCATACCAATTTCGCAGCACGACATCTCCGATAACGACAACCACTTGATCAAATAATTGTCTTATGATGTCCGCTGATACGTTAATTTGGCTACTTGTGTGGTAGAAATATACAACTCTCTTGAGAAATACGCGCGGAATGTCAATTTTTCCTTCTACTTATCTGAATATTATTGCGGTGATATCACGCGATGCGTGCTGATTTCTACTTGTAAATTTCAGGTAAGAATGAGATATGGCAATGTGGCCGGGCGCTCATCTTCGGTAACTAAGTAGCCAACTCCAAAATGTTTGTTTTCGCACATTGTAAATCTACAGTTCATCATAATTGACTAACCTCACGATTTAATTCGGTTGAACACCTGTGTCTCAATTGCAAAATGCATAAATATCTTAATATCGACGGCAATATAAGATGTTTTCTGTGGCTCTGATAGTTCAATTAACCTTCACATGTTATATTATGGTAATACCGGAACTTTTACACTACGAACTCTAGTACAGATGACAGTAATTGACTAAAAGTTACGAATTTCGACATGAACACAGGCTTAATGTAAGATTGCAATATTTGTCAACCTTGTCCGACATATACTCAACAAAATTAATTAAGGGCCAGGAGCCTTTTTGGCAACGGAGAATTTCCAAAGAGACTCCATGTATTCTTTAAGAACCTGCAGACGCATTGCAAAAAGAACGGCACCATATTTCTCAAATCGAATTTCGAAATTTTGTAGAAAGCTTCCACATTAAATATCTCCCGATCCTTAATTTATTTTGCTGGGTATATGTCCCCGGTTGGGACAGTTTTCCGTTTCCTACATACGAACTCTCGCGAAAAGCGACCAACAATACGAGTTTAAAGACAGACAGACAGAAATATTTTATTTAAAGTGTCACATGGTAGGAGAAGATACAAATAGACGGTTTTATACAACAATATGAAATTTAAATCGATGCGACAGGTTGTGATGTCATCACTACAATTGTGATGTCGTAGCATTGCTATGATGTCACAGTGCAAATGCACTTCAACATCAAATCTTTATGATGTGGCATTTTTCTTCTTTAATGACTCTAAAATGATATTTGGTGATAAATAGAATCTCACGCTCGTGTCTTGGAATATCAAATACATCAACACTCGTCGATGAAAGTTATTAAATTCTCGGCAAAGCCTCGGATTTAATAACTTTCACGACTCGTGTTGATATATTTGATATTCCAAGACACTTGGGTGAGATTCTCTATTTATTATGTTGCATGGGAAGTATGCTGATATAATCACGATCGGCTATATAGTACCTCGGAAATAGTATTCTACAATATTACTGCGTCTTGGTAAATTTTCATTGAGTAATATTACATGCAATACGTGCATACATGCATAATGGTGTCTTGAACCAAAAAAATAAGAATTTGAAAAAATTATTTTAAAAATACTTACTAATATGGACATGCAAAAATTAATTGGACATATTTATTAGTTACCATTTGAATTCATTAAGGCTGATTTTTATCTACGAATACAATTGGAATCTCAGATGGCACTCAGTGCAATAGGAGCATGAATTGTTTGAACGAAACGTCCGTATTTGAAATGTCACTAACGAGAACAATTCAAATTGTTTATTACCAAAAGAATGATTACTTTTTATGTTATGATAGTTTAACGTATTTTTGAGATGTCACTGGGGAAAAAAACGGTCATTCGTATATGCAATATGCAAGATTCTTGAAAAGATATATTACAGGAAAATTTTGGTTTTCCGTATTATCGTCAGAATCAAGATGGCTAAATTTGATACTGAAAAATGACGACTTAAGAAAAATAGATATTACTTAACGCTAACAAAAGTAAATCATATTTAAATATACCCCTATATTCAAACATAGATAAGTATCAGCTTGATTTACTTCAAACAACATTTCTGAATGATACATTTCAAATTAAAGTATCAACCCGCTTTCATTCGAGAATTGAAATCCGATATGGAATATAAGAAGAATCATATGACATGTCACAGTAAACTGAAATTTGTTATCGCTTATCTGTAATAATAAATAAACAAAAAAATCTTTGATTTGCTGATTGGAACAATATGAAAACACTGTAATATTTATACGCATTGGTCACTGAAGAACCAATAATAGGAAAAATATCAGTATTTCTGATGAATGGAGAACCGTGAACCAACGTAGTATACATTCATGCATTTAATGAGATCGTACTAAAAGAAGTTTGGTAATCTCAAAGCCGAATGTGTTTGGTATCTTATAAATGGCCCGGTGTTCCTCAAATGAACTACTTCCATGACCTAAACGTCACAATGTACCAAAACAAGACAGCACATATTTCACATCCTCTGAAACGCATTGGTCATTGTATACTTAACTCTGGGAAATGCCTTTGACGGATGTTGAGTGGGTAGGCAATGACCATGTCCTTTAGAGGAAGAGTATATTACAGGCATGTTGACTTTCATCCTAATCTAATTCTTAAATATAATAGTTGAACGGTAAGGTCCATATTTGATGCTTCTCTAGAAAAGCATACACTATACCTCATCCGATTTGGCCTGTTATCAAATCACAAGAGGTGGGGAAGAGAAATAGATGGGGAGAGAGAGGTGGGATGAGAGATAGAAGAGGATCTAGGGGGAAGGTATTAGAGAGAGAAAGATGGTCTATGGGGAAGAAGGGGAAAGTGAGATCAAGAAAGAAGAGTGGAGAGAGAGAGATAGAGAGAGAGAGAAGGAGTTAACGATGTTGTATATTTCAAACTGGCAAGAAATGACACTATGTCAGTCATTATACTCACTAAACATTGTATGTATTATATCCCCTTCATACGACATTTGATTGTTTTTCTTTCCTCATCGACCCTGTCTCAATGGAAGTTGATCTATGTCATGTTTAGTTTGAGCACCATGTCACTCTAAACGAAACAAATATCCTCTTAAACCTCACTGTCAGTTGGATTAGCATACCTGATTTATTGGAAACCTACACAAAACCCGGCTAGACAATTCACCGACGTTTGTTTGAATAGAACGTTTCATGCGACGTCTTTCTTTTAATGATAGAAACGTATACGCGGAGGCATTTCACGAATCAGAATCTGAATGTATGGACAATTCCCTTAATTCTTATTTCATCAATCTTTAAAGTGTCTATTAGAGACTAATGAAAAATAGATAGTGAGAAAGCATGCCCTTTATGTGCTGTCGTATTCTGCACAATACTTATGTTGGACTAGCTTAGCTATGGTAATTAATGAACGCCTGACACACAGAAATGAATGGCTTCGTTATCTCGAAAATAGTGCTTTTTTGGCCGATGCCGTTTTGCAGTGCTACCGTATTGGCCTGCACCACATATATAGTGCATATAGAGTAGTTTTGGGAAATAGTATCTACTTGGTCAATAGAGCATTGCAAATCTACTTCATGAACACGTGCTATGTAAGGATGTAATGGAACATTATTACCTGAAACTGGTGTTACAATACCATTGTATATTAATCTTAGCCTACAGTGTTAACGTAGAAAGACTTTGACTTTCGCAATATATCATCAAATGTATTTTTAAATTTCGTCTAAATATTTTGCAATTGAATATATCCCTCCAGGATTAATCACAGATTAAGTTGTCGGTTTGGACAGAATTGAAGTTTAAAATGTTAAGTACATGCACTTAGAATACATATCGCTTTTGTACCTCCAAATATCTGTTCGCAGCTGTAGGATAGGTAAAATTACATTTCTAATAAAACCCGAATAATCAGTTGGTAATGTACTGTAATATCTCAATGTTCTATAGTCTAACAGAATAAGCGGGATATCTATAATAATTGAACACGGTCAAAATAACCTTTCACGACCACTGGTGCCAATAAAGCTACATATACTATAATATTTACCATTAATGCTACGTAGCTATACATAGAAGAAGAAATAATAAAAAATGAAAATATTGAAAACGGACAATGTAGTTGGCTACACAATATACTTGTGTAGACTCATCAAATGTACATACTTTCATGTAAACATACGTTTGACCATGAAATATGTAAACAAACCCGTGATTGTATGCATTTACATAGTTGCATTCCATAGGGTTAGCTTATCAGAACACAACATTTTGAATTAGTCTGTGTAGCCACTGGGAATGTCACCAATACAATATAACGTTGCACGCAGAGATAATGACTACTATACTTCTAGGATTTAAACAAAGAATGGTAAAACCCCGAGATCATATTATATATTATTTAACAGAGATATCTGGCTAAGGTGAAGTTTTCACCAATCGTTTTGGTGCCGTTTTCACCAATTCAATGTTTCGTTTTCTCCAACTTCGTTCCGTTTGGACTGGTGCCGTCTTTCTGTGATGATGTTTTTGCCTACTATAGTATGCCCAGCCCTTGGTACGTGGTTTTATTAGCAACATTACTAACCGCTAACTAACAGTTAAGTAGCAATACATATGATACTCCAATAATGGTTTGTGCGTCATGGATCTAAAAATGTCCAGTTGTTAACAATTAGTGTTGTTCATTATCATGGCAATAGGTTGTACATTTACTGACGAAGCCATTGTATCCACATTTTGCTAATATTAATAGACACAATATGCAAGGTTATCCCAATACATAATGACAGTGGTGATCGAACGGACTATTGCCACAAGGTTAGACACATTATCAAACATTTCCAAGATGCTGTTTTCCAACCGATGCTTACTATTACGATCGACAATTTGCGATATCGTAATCTTGCAGTTGGCACGCAGCTAATTCTTGAATGTCTGTCTGGCTTCCTTGAATTGATGCGCGGCGTTGTGGGTATCTGTCTAAAGGGCTGCAAGCTCTAGAATTCCCTAGGATATACACAAGGCCTGTTGCAAACACGCACTAAACCATAGAACACTGTTGCATCCTCGCAGACTTTCGATCTTAGGCCAAGTGGATTATGGCTAGGATGAATGGATGGACCTCCGCATTGAGCGGGAAGAAATAGAAGTTTATTTGTCTATTGAAAATCGTTTAACGATTCTCAATTGACATATACGTCAGAGCAAATGGCCACCAGTTCAAGTCTAAAACAACCAAGGGTGTAAATTGGCAGGATAATATTTTCAAGAGGTGAAAGGTCAGTAATAAGGCTTTTGCATATTCTGATACAACTATGTTCCCCCGATCGGTATGAATTTTTTTCTTCAGATTTCTTTTACTTATCTAGAACTATCTCTATTTCCTAATTAACTACGTGTACACCTGCCAACCTTTTGGCGATCGCCCCACATCCTTTTGACTTGTAGAGCAGACCCAGTACGTCTATGTTGCGCAGATAGTCTTGAAAGCATGTCATTCTTGCTTTGGCGATACCGCGTCATATATCTTTTTTGTGTAGATTTATTTTCTTCGTAATTATCCCCTAGTAATATTATATAGAAAAACATATTTTTGAAAGATTAATATTGCGTCCAAAGACGCAAAAGGTTATGTCTGATAAGAATGATAAACTAGTTATATTTTAGTAATAACGTTAACATTGGTGTCTGAGTTAAACACTGCATATATTAATAGTAAATATCAGAGACATCTTAGATATATAATTCGTTACAGCAACCCAATTTAGTCTATTTTTAACTTTCTATATTAAACAAAATATGTCAAATGTTCTGTTGAAAAACCTGGATAAATTCAATTCTCTCACGTTCTCTCGCGCGGAAAATACAATTGGAGTAGTCTGATGCTTTCTCTGTAAGGAACGCCAGGTTTCAATAATAAAAGTATCGATTTCGTGAATAGTAGACCGCAATGTTAACATGGAAGAATATAAAAAAAAAACTGACGTAACACAATACGCACATAACTTCGATCTATAGAATGCAGTCGATGGATGAATGAAAAACATGGAACGGAAATCCATATCTGCTAGAGTTGTTTAAAAGAATCTAAATGTCAAAAATGTTTACCCGAGACCCCTTCACGTCATCGGTGCCAGATAAATATGGTTTGTAAATTCATTAATGAAAGTCTCAACAGATTTTACTATATTTCACACGGCTGTGTGACGGCATAACTGTAAAAATAGTTTCTTTGCATCTTTATACGGGATCAGGGCAGTGCTGTTAAAGAATGTAATATAACCAGCAATGCAAGTCAGCAAATGTTTTACACAAGGTTGAAATTCATTGCCGGTTTAGATGAAGCAGATCTCCCTTATCACGTCACGTCGTTGAACAATTCCAGTCACAGTCTCCTAGTGGTTTTTATAAATGACACAACATTATGTTACAGAAGAATCATCTCACTTTCGAATTTAATATTCGACTTTTCAAACCATATTGAATTTAATATTCGACTTTTCAAACCATACGATTGCATTTCATATTCGACTTTTCAAACCATGCGTTTTAATAAATAATGTTATCAATATTAAAGCACTTTTCACTGTGGTAGACGATAGGTCCATACGTCTGGTAACATATAGGCCCACACGTCCGGTAACATATAGGTCCACACGTCTGGTAACATATAAGCATGGTACACATACGTGCTAATCTAATCTAATGACAAATTAGTAACTCCAATCAATAGCGCCGTGGGTACTGTTGCGAATATACACAGAGGCATAATCTTTAGCAGCATTTGCACTGTGCACATGAAAGGGGCCTAAGTTAATCAATTAGCAGACTGTTTGCCCTAAAATATAAAATGTAAACTACTCGATGGACTGTGTTCCAGTAATAGATGTATAGAAGCACGCCCTTTGCGATCAATTGCCATCTCCGCCTACACAATGAGCAAAGCTTAAACTGAAAAAAACCCTATTAATTAGAATGAGTAGAGCTAAGCTTGAGGAGTACAGTCCTATACATACAGAAGTAAGGTTCCATCGAGATCGAAAAGACACAGACCCGTGGATTCTATAACGTTGGCTTCCTTAGAGTTGTGGGTGTTTATCGTGTCTTTTTCTTGTCATCTAGACAATCATTTGTCTGCCCTTTCCATGCAATGTATGTGATACCGTATCATATTTTAGTTTGGATCATATTTTAGTTTGGTTGATACAGATTTAGAACATAATAACACGAAGTTCCTTGTTTGAGTTATGCCATATTCAAAACCTTGTCATTTCAGTCTTGCCAATCTTGCCGTTTCATAAAATTCCACTCAAGCGACAAACCATAAGTATGATCATATCATCATTTATTATTCATATGTAAATAAATATCCAGATTAGTGTTATTTCGTTTGCTTTGTGGCTTAGAGCCACTTTCAAGACCATTTCAGTCTTGACTCGGGACCCTTGGCTCACCATTTAAATAACCTATCCACAAACACTTTATTGGAATTGCGAGAGCAACTTACGTTTGCTTATAAATTGATGCAGACTGCTAGCCGAGGACCATGGGACTAAGATTCAAGACATTCTTGCACTGGTTTGACGTAAATCCAGATATATGCCATGTATCTTCTATGACTGCCGAGGATGTATGCTTCGATTTACGCCAATAATACTGGTGCGATCTTTTCGTGAAACACATGCATAGGGCACATGAAAGCCACAAGTTACATATTTTTGTACAAAAGTAGGACCACGACTACTAGCAGTATAGAGTCGTTATCAAAAGCATCTTGTCAATGCTCTTCAATACAGACAGGCACACCGCTAAGGTAGCTGTAGTCCTTGTCACAGACGATTCGTGGCAATGTCTTTGAATTATGTATTAATCTTTTCCTTTCTTGAAACAAAAATGCAATTTCAAAAACAAATTAATTTAAAAAAAGTTGCCACGAAACGTCTTTGACAAGGACTAAGATACAGGTAACCGCAAGATAACCGTAACAAACACTTTATCCCCAAACTACACCATTGCTAAGCCTAAGGTTAGTACTATTTCATACGTTCGTTTTGTACAGAAGATCTAAATCTAATAAATTGGACAAAAGTGTGTTCATAATGGCTAAGTACAGCATTAGCTAGAACCTGTGCGCTCAACCTATTGCAAGAAAACTTCGATAATAGATTCCATTGCCAATGACATGGATTTCTAATTCCAACGTCATAATTCAGTCACTGCTCTTTCCTTTCTGCTTTCCTTGAAGGAGATGGTCAGATGTACTTGAGAGGTACTAAACATTTATGGTCATTTTACATACCATTTCATTTAGCATAGACGTCATTCAGCTCTGTTGGATGTTGGGATCATTGAAATAGGATTCTTAGCTAAGAAACATGTTAACAACATTTTCTTACCATGGCATGCATTTGGAAAATTGGTAGTTTTCTTAGATTAATTTTGAAGGGAGGATCGATCGAATGGTTTAAATGGCGAATCCATCAGAGCTCTGGGAACATACAAAAACATAGTTCGTTGTTCGAGGGCGTTGTCAAAGGAATTGAGTAATTTAACATTTCTGGAAATGTTTTTATCACAAATTCATTTGCCAGTGTTGTATTCATATGAGAAATGAATGAAAATATCATGACTAAGTACCATAGATGCCAATTGTAATGACACGGCGGGTCGAAGAAATATGTGTACCTGAAAGTGACGTACCCATTATTTTAGCCGTCGTTCATATTTTCGAGATGGCAATCTGTGTAAGCCAAGCTTGTGGATACAGATGACCCCTCGCCAAGGATTGTACCTTGTAGCAACGTCTCAGCGGTGCCATTACTCATGTTTCTAGTAATAGAGAACTAATACACCTGACTAAAGCGAACCCAATGGTATCAGAACTGCAGCGTTATGGAATCGGATGTGCCAATAGTAGCTCATCACAGATACAATTAGACAGGGTCGTATAAAGATAGATCACGAGATGCTGCCGAGGGCGTGTGTTTGGAAACAAACAACCGGTGCCCGGGGCTAATATCCCACGATAACCAGGGCTTTACATCTGGCATAATAACCACACAAGGACAGTCGAATGACAGACAACACTAAAACAGAATCCCTCCGTCGTTTTACAGGATGCACCCAATCTTTTATTTAAATTTGCGGTTTAGAGCCGCTTTCAAGATTTTTTCCCTTATATCAGGAAGAAAGCCGCAACATCTGCACTTGTTAGTACGGACAAGATGATAACTGCATTGCTACTCTACAGACAGCGCATCCTATCAATATCGCCTCGGAAAGGTAATTTTCGCGAACATTGATGCCGGGCTCACGGGGCGGGATTTGAACCTGGAACCTTTGGCTCCGAAGTCCAACGTTCTACCATTGCGCTACCACCCGCCCCAATGTACGCCTATACGAAATTCTAAGGTAAACTACAACCTTAGCCATATACAACAACATACGGTAAGTGTGGAGTTACTGTTAAATGAGAGTTACGTAGTTTTGTATATAGGAGGCCTATAGAACTACCATCAGCCATCGTGGAAGGAACCACCTTTTGATAGGACCCATATACATAATTGGAATGGAACACAGTCCATCCGGATGAAACGGAACGAAAACAATTATGTACTTGGATGGTATGATACACGGCAACACTAAAGGTATTGTCACACTGAACATGATAACGATAACTATAGCGATAAGGAGAACATCGTTATGTGAAAATTGTAATAAGCGTAAAATGTAGTGCCTGGTCACACTGCAACGATAACAATAACTACATTTCGCTGACCGTTACGGCGAAACGATTTTCGGAACTTGTTTTTGTTATCATTATCTTGCTCGATGTGAGTAGCAGCTTTTATTTAGGAAAACTGTTAGGCAATGGTTGATAGTTTTCAAATATTATCACAAAAATGATAATCTGAATAGGACGTGTTTCACATTAAATAGCAATACAAACATTGCATCGATCACTGACGCATTATATGCTACCAGACTGCACGAATGTCACATCGATCATTGACGTAGATTGTCTGAATGTAAAAAAAAAATAGCACCGCCTGTGTCAAAAAGTCTTATATATCTTCCATGTAAATATATATCGTTTTCAAATCAACTCTGATCAATTGATATTATGAACAATGATGTGACAAGAGCATGTTATGTGACAACCGTTTTTACCATTCATTGATGCAACAAGAACGCTGAAAGGGTGTATAAAACATAGAATGAAACGATCGATTAATGAGAGCTTAATAAGAAAGTGCAGAGATAGCAACACATGCGTGTGAAAGAGAGATAACATCTGCACAGGGCTGCGATTCCGATCATATCTCAATCGAGACTAAAATAGAATACAGCTATAATATGATTAAATACAATTGTGTTCATGCATATCGGTCGGTCAATGACCCATATAGGAGAGAGAGAGAGAGAGAGAGAGAGAGAGAGAGAGAGAGAGAGAGAGAGAGAGAGAGAGAGAGAATGTGAAATGACGTTTTGATCGGAAAGAACTTTAAATAATCACGCTGAGACCACATCCTATATGGACTGCTTACCCGAATTGGTGGTGCTATGGGGTTAGTAATCATTTCCACGGCATGTTGAAAGTGGGAGGAGAACATTAAGTAACTATGTTTGACGGCTAGATACACACGCCATGGAAGTTAACTGATACGTTATAAGGATTACCCCTGTCCATTAATGTATCCCAATATAAACTGAATAAGGAACTAATCTCAACCGAGTAACCCAGTTATTTGCAACACATTTCGGATTGTAAGCTATTGTACGACCGCTTCTTGAATATCAGAAATTTTCCAAGTCAATCTTGATATTGGCTGTACTAGACGCCATTTCAACAAATATCATATGTGTATTTGATGCATTTAATTTATAAAATGTAACTGCAATATGTTCTGACAAATATTCTATCGCAATCATGTAAATCTGATGTAGTCTGTCCATCGGTTTAAAGAAATACTGTCGAGTAATACCATTTCAAATTATATTAGAATCCAGAGGACATTTCTAATAGTTCATCATCCCTATTGTTCTGAAAGGTTTGCTGAAGATCGTATAATCCTATTCCCTTTGTTTTACGTCATGAACTGTGGAATGACGGTGCAGTGTGTATGTTTGAGAGGTCTTGGGGTACGACGGTCAGAAATAGCACGGAAAACGTACGATGATTGCATTAATTAAGTCACGCTAGACATTCCTGTGAACACACTGCCATAGAGTTGGGAATCCAGTTTAGGAATTGTACCCTGATCCTAAAATAAACCCAATCGATGGGAACCTGCAAACACTGATCAATAAAAGGTAAGCTATTTCTCCGATGCAATATTGACTACCCCAATACCAATCAGTACAGGACATTGTTTTCATGTAAATACCAATTTTCAAGTTGTCGTTTTCATGATTGAATTCACTGCTATGGCTTGTGAGAATGACACCCACGTGTTAACTGCACGGTTGAATGATATCGGGGATATATAACTAAAACATTTAGGTAAGACCTTCTAACTAATACGGTAGCCATATATTCACATTGAGAAGTGTAGGCAATAGCGGTAAGTTAATAATTCAGATAATAATTCTATATCCTCCTTGTAAACAGCTAGTGTATTCTACACTGTTCCTCAACACTTACCAGACAGGAACATCCTAATCATCGGTTGATACATTGTTTAGACGCAGCAATTGTCTACAACCCTAACGATCGCCCTGGCGCGTTACCGAATCTCTATTGACCGGTTTATCTCGGACGGTTTGCTCGCGTATTATTGCCTCTTTATAAAGGTAGAAAGGCCTGGGAAGATTATACACATGATACAGGTACCTAGATCAATAGAGGAGGGCGATATTGGCGAGGAATCGTGCTAGGACATCCCGTTGGATTTCGGTGAAGCGCCGGCGGCGTCATGCTAGAGTTGAAGGCATGGCATGAGAACATCTGAAGTGGTGCGTTAAGGAGGCGCTGTCCGTTGACGGCATGTTTTACTAGGGTATTGATTCCTGGCGGTATGTCACTGGAAGGCCTATGGGTTAAGAGGGTTCCTAGTGGAACGATACGGCCGGACGATATCCATTAACTTTGTGTTACATGAAATTACGATCAAATATTGAATCAGATACCCCTTCGCGCTTTGTGGCACTAATCATATTTGTGAAAGGTTATGTTTAGGACCTGAGCGTCATTCATGAAACATGTTCTTTGATCAGATAAACATTTATGAAATCGACAAAGCTCAAAGTAATTTGTTTGGCTGATACAACATGAATCAATTTGTGAGATAATTGGATACTTGATAAATATCACGAACGGGGCGTTGGGGAGTGGTATGCCTGCAAGAATAAAGAATATAATAATTTTATATAAATAAAATAAAATAAAGATTGGTACTTACCCATGAAAACGTCAGTATATGCATAGTTTCCACATGAGCGCTTTCGCTCTTTGAAGCGTTTGGCTAGATAGGCCTGCAACATACAAAGATACAGAAATCATAGGCTCACTCCCTCGATGCAAGGTGGCTTGCGGAACCAAGACATCATATCATCATCAGCACAGGTGTATATGTCGGCGTTGGCATTGTCACGGCGTGGCACATGGACAGCGGCGGATAGACCGGGCAGGACAAACGCAGCAACCAAAGATCGGTGGCCGCACGCAAAGCTTAGCGGAGATATACGTACATCGCTTTATGGGCAGGCTAGAAATTATGGTGTGGGTGGTGATGGTGAAACGCGCCTGATCTGGCGAGAGAACTGCGATCGCACTCACTCGCTCGTTCCATACACACACAGACACTCGGCGGAAGGTGCTACCGGCGGTAGGGGCAGCACCCTCCCATCTCAGGCACTGTTCGCTATTTAATGTCAGTTCCGGAATGTTCACTGATTAAATTGATCCTCAAAATTACATCCATGAATCATCATCCGTTCGTAGAAAGTACCGGCAACTTAATATAACCGTTTTCCTCGCTGTTTCACAATGTGTCAGAATGCAGGGGGAAATGAAGAAACTATTCTCACAATTCAAGATAAAGTGTATTTGCCCTACCAAACTATGTAATGCCAAGATGTAATGAAAGGAATCGTTAAGAGAAATGTTTATAATACTACAAGTCTGGTTCTTTTATAGCCATGTAAAAAAAAGGTTTTTTTTACGGTAATGAGCATTAATAAAAACAAGATTACTCATCGTAACGATGAGCTCATCCTTGGTGCGTAATGCTCGTATAATCGTAGAAAGAAGGGGGAAAACACATGAAAACTGTACGAGTGTCGTGTTATATGCACTTGCCTGATTTCAGTACCCTGCGCACCTTGTCCGGCCTCCTGAATATAACTGACCAAACTTTGGTATGTCTCTATACATGTTTGAACCAGGCGTATGTTGAGCGCTGTTAGTGCTGATCTCTAGCAATGCAGGACTATCGTATGACTATATATATATATATATTTGCCGAGACGTGTATCATACACCCTCAGTCCTGTAGTCACTGAAAGTACACGTAAGCACTAAGGCAGGCACGCGTCCTTCGAGCAGCTGGTGATAGTGGTGACAAGTAGCAGTTGGAAGTGCGTAATATTTCTATACCAAGTCATAGGTCCACGTCAAGCCGCAGCAACAGTTGCCCAATGCTTGGGCAGTCAACGCCCCCACCTCTATTCCTGTTGCTGGCGAATCCCACTTGTCAATCACGAATCTCACTGACTGGAATATAGATGGTATTTAATATGGGCGGTCTGCTTGCAGTATTTCTCTCCACCACGCTTACAACGGGTTTGCTGGCAATTAACAGATTATTATTTGCTATATCGCCCTTTCCTCGAGTTTTCTAGAGCCAATGTTGGGGAATTATCGTTAGTCAGGTACAGCGTACTGAAATAGACAGAAGCAAACGACGAGCTACCGTGTCATCTAATATTGATGTGTTTGCTGTGGAGTAATTGATTCTACTGTTCCGATAACATTAAACAGAAACAACAAGTTAAAGCCGTTGTTGCAGCACATACCGAACCTTAGCGAGGTGTCAAAGCAAACAAGTAATGCTCTGAAACTGATAGCATCTGTTGGATATCATTTTTATTGCATATATGCTCATTTCAGAGAAAACATTATCATTATATCATAAGACCGTGTCAGAGGCTTCTCGCTAAAGACAATGTCCGATCTTCAATGGATGGTTCTCCTTAGTATTAGCCAGTTAGTTTCATTATCTGTTGGTTCATGACCTTTATGAGACTGTGCCTTGAGACGTAAACTGATATAATTGATATTGTGTTTGTCTAAATTTTAGTAGCATCTAGGCCAATAGCTGAGATTGTATCTAACTTCTAACAGTTGAATAAACATATCAATACTAAAGGCTAAAGTTCTATAGTTGTATTTGAATAGTATTGTGTGTACATCCGACAATGGTATCTTGATGATTATTTCTTTATGATATTGTTTTGACTTTTGTGTGGTTTAAGAGAATAAATATGATGATGATGATGATGATGATGATGATGACAAGTTGGTAGAGTACAAACTTAAGGATGTTGTTGCACGGCTGATTATGACCTAATACACGCATTGCTGAGCAAATGAATGAAGAGGAACATATTAAAAGTAGTACGACTTGGCTACTAGTAGTATACTCACTAATGTCAAGTTTGTAAAGAGTGGATTGTACCATCCTATACAACAAATGGCCATTGCCTACGTAACACCAGCCATTGACAATGACTTTCAGACAATGGGAGGGGCGGGTGGTAGCGCATTGGTAGAACGTTGGACTTGGTTCCAGGTTCAAATCCCGCACCGGGGGCCCAGCATCAATGTTCGCGAAATTTACATTTCTGACGCGATATTGATATGATGCGCTGTCTGTAGAGTGGCAATGCAGTTATCATCCTTGGTCGTGTCAGTACTAGCCGGTGCTCGCAGGTTTACTGCAACTTTCAGCGCTACGGATGTTGCGGGTTTCCTCCTGCCAGTCGTGATATACTCGAGTAAGTGAACGAATCTTGAAAGCGACTCTAAACCTCAATTTAAAAAAAAAAACAAAAAAAAACAACAACATTGGGAAATTGTCGATATCAGTTGCAAACTAAAAGAAAACGTAAGTGTAACAACATTACGACAATATTTCATCACATGACACATACAATCTCACTCGCGAGTAGAACGTTTTGTATATGCCGTGCCTATACGTTGCGAATGTCTTCAATGGACAGGAAATCCATATGTAACATAAAACAATTGTGTTAACGGACATTAAGTTGATAAATAATTAAAACAGTTATTTTCCTGTATAAAAACCATTATGAATTAAATATTAATGAAAAGTATCTCTCTCGTCTGAACATACAGATGAGCGCTCTTTACCGTCATACTAGTTGAAGATGACGATGAAGCAAAATGTAATTCGGTATGCACAATCCAATTAATTATACATCAGCTATGTAAAACATGAAGCTTATGTATTTTACGTTATGGAGATACAACATGGGTCGAATAGCAGACATAATCTCGGTCCTCATAGTAATAAGTAATCCAGAAACCTAGACGCATATCATATACATTTAACTATATGAAAGAAAAAGCATTATGGAGACGAAGTAAGTTTGTCTAACTATTAAGTATGATATCCTTTTTGACAGAATAGATAGTTAATATCACAACGTGAAACAAGACCTTGAGAAGACACGGCCTTGAGAGTCTGAATCAGATACAGCTGCGCATAAAGATCCAATTTAAATGTTCATATTCTGAGAAAATCAGAGACCATTTTGTTTTGTGAAAATGATCCACCCACCACCTAACATGATCATAATCAACAACCGACTGATATTTTAGTGTTCTTCCTTCTACAATATAGATGACCAATGTCTAATGGTGGTAATAGCTTAATGGTATAATAATTCTTAATATTAATAATGCATGTCTTCAATGTTGGATCTGTGATATGAAGTCTCTTTACCACATATTCAAAGTGTAACAGTCTTAACACGGACACCTTGGTGCAAACCATGGTGCTACCCAGTGTAGTGTGAGCTTGGAACATAACAGGATTAATATAGGAAATACATGGAGCACTGGGAAATTCTTAACTCGATTTTAATAGCAATATAAAACATTTAATATTTGTTATATAGAACAATGCGCTGAATCCTGTAACACATGGGTGGTTGCAGCAATCCACTTTAGGGGGAGGGGGGACTTTAATCCCACAACCGGAACACGATTATTCGTAGAACGGTCTACGTACTCAAGGACCATTTCATTATTGCGGCACCCGACGGCGATATGGCAAAAGTCAACCACAGCCACGTCTCGTCGTCTTTGAACAACTACACTCGTCTTTCCTAGTACCAAAATTAAACTAGTGTTTCATTATTCGGCTGGTTTTTATACATGTCCATACTAAATTATCAAATAAAGATAAATAACGCAGTTTAAGAAAAACAAAACAATAATATTATTTTTAAGGTGTGTGTATGGGGGGTGGGGGGGGGGGGGTGCGCCGGTCAGCCTTCACTGCTACAATCCCAGCATCCCTATCCCCGTGCGTATACAATTGCACATATTTTTAAAGGCAAATGACTGTCAATTAAAGCACTACGTCACCATCTTCAATCGAGCGGACTGACGCTAATTATAACACCTCGAGAGTTTCCTCGGAGCTGTGGGTCGGATGATCCCGTGTTTCATAACCAAACACCTTCATTGTGAAACTAGTAGCGATATCATCCCTATGCAATAATTACATGCATCCTTTGGGCTATTGTCCCACGTGAATTCAGAAAACCAATCACATATTGGATAACAATTGATGCATATTAGTTTCTGTCATCCAATCCCCCTTTACGCACAGCCGTGACACGATCCCTCGTAGCTACGGTCTACGTAATGAAGCACCGGTATATTATTGCTCACACCCGACGGCGATATGGCCAAAAGGAAACCGCACCGTTTCTCTCACGTCCCGTTGTCTTTGAGCATGTCGCATCATACTCCTTTGGTTCATGTCGTATTCGTATGTTCTTAGAGGCACCGAAGCTAGCTTGATATACAGTAGATGCAATGTTTAATAAAGGAGCGCGACCCGCGCCGGAAATACAAACCTAGGTGATAGTGAACCCGTAACGGCCAATGTGGACAGAGAACGACCCTACATAATTACCGAGGGATAGGACAGCGATCTATTCTCCGTCTGATCCCCGCAGCGTACGATCCTTTGATTCAATTTGTACGAAAGGTTACGTCGAAACATTGGCCAACGGAATTAGCCCCGCTAAATGGCTTTACTGTCATATTTGTGATGGGGAGAAATTCCATAGGATGCACAGAGACTCCCCGATACCTCTGCCCCTCTGGATGGCCCCGGGGGGGTGGGGGTGGTTGGAGGGGGTACTAATATGGCGTGGGCGGTTTCACAACATTTACGTTGGCCCTGGGACTGAGTAGGAATCTAGACTATATTCGATTTTCTCGCATCATTTCTTCAGGCAGAAGATCTCGCCGGCGTCATAGACACTTCCTACAGTTTCCTGGTGTGGAATTAATTGTCTCTGCGGGGTCGTTGTAGCGTTAGACGTGGCACTAGTAATCATTGGCGACATTGTTGTAATACGTACGCATGTTGTTTGGTTGTTGATCAAGAGTACAGAATTTTAATTATTTTTATTTCATATATATATATATTTTAGAAGGAAAAATATGGAATTAAACGGTAGTTTCTGAAATGAAAATCGTTTGGGAAAACTGTATCTATAGGCTATAATTATATGAAGGTAGCTCTATGAACAAGCTTTCAAGAGCAGATTTGGCGCAATACAGCTGCGCACATTATTATTATTAATATTATTATTATTTATTTATTTTATTTTTATTAGTAGTAGTAGTAGGATTAGTATTATTAGTAGTAGCAGTAGCATTAATAGCAGTAGTTGTAGTAATAGTAGTAGTAGTAGTAGTAGTAGAAATAGTAGTAGTTGTAGTAGTAGGAGTAGTAAGTAAGTAAGTAAAGTATAACTATTGTACGTTACTTTCAACATCAAGCAATAAATATAATAACAACCCTTTGGGATATCCGTCTATGCGACCTGTCTAGAACATGAAACTGATAGAATTATTTCGAAGAAGCCAGGTAATGGAAAAATAATAAACATCATTGCGTAAGAAGACATCTGATTGGTTAATAGCAGAATCAGTAGGACAACGCACAAACGTTGTGTCCTGAGATATTTAGATTTCCAGTGTCATTTCTCGCATTCACCCAGCAGGGAATTGGCACCCGGTTGGATGAGTCAACATCCGTCAAATATGATGTCCTAGATACTTGATATTTTCAGTATCTGTACGCGTCATGCGTGTATATAGCATGATGCAGCACTTTCTTCAATAATCCCACGAGCGCACGATCGTTTCGAATGCAAGCATGAAGCAATGATTGATTATTGAATATGCTATCAGATAGCTACTATAAATAAAAAATATCAAGTAAAATACCACTATTATTATAACATCTTAATCGTAGACAAACACAACGCTGTGAATTCACAATAGGACTGCCACGCTTCTGGTATCCGTGTTTACTGATCCGAATCAATATTACATGCTGCCCATTCAGTAATGGTAGTAATTCAGTAATGCTTACTATATATTAAACGCAACTATATATATATAATTTATACATTTGATGCCTTTGGCAAAATCTTGTACACATTACTCATTGCTTCTTGAATACGATGAACAATCACATGGTCGAAGATGAAATAGGAAACATAATATTTGTAAGATATTTAGAGATAGTATCTTGTCTACATCTATAATATATTTCACCTTTGGCGTATCCTTGTATTTGAAGGAAAGAAAATAAGACTTATGACTTGGGTAATAATATAGATAATACCAGTAAACCTGATCAAACAAGATAGCTGTAGAGTCATGCGTGCGAACAGAAAATGACTGCATTATTCATGGGTTTGATCTTGGAACTTCAAAAATCAAAATAGTTTTGACCATATAAGACAATTACAATGAATTTCGAGAAAACAACCAAAGCGAGAGGAGCGCGGTAGTCTGGGGGTAGCATGTCTGCCGAACAGCCCGGGGGGTCCCTAGCTCTTGCTTATAGATCCATACTGCTCCACACCAAAAGAAGTTAGGTGTTCTCTTAGTTGTCCGGGCCAGGACACCTAACGTGAATGCTCAAAAATAAACCAGGATCCTGTTAAGATTTTGCTAGGATCCTGGAACAGGACACTTACCCTTTGTGGCTGTGCTCCAGTCCGGTATGGTGAGATGGAATTATGAATGTTAACCTTCTTGGGTAGTATACTCCCCAGTTGATAAGGTCAAATGAGTGGACATTTCTCCACTGACCGGGGTAATACTGTAGCGCTATGAACAAGCTATGAACGTATATTGAATAAATAATAATAATAACTGTCTATGGACAAAGTTCATTACCAATTGATCTTTCCGCGAAGCCACACCTCATCGAAATGTACGTCAAGCTTTGTCACGTGTGAAACATGCAAACAGATGACAGCGTCGATCCAGAACATTCCTGTTGACATTTCTTGCACGTTATCATTAATACATGCATACAAAGTTATCATTAATACATGCATACAAAGTTATCATGAATACATGCATACAAAGTTATCATTAATACATGCATACAAAGTTATCACCTGTATTATGCTTGCCTTGCAGGATGCTGTTTGTCGAACACTTACCACGTAGATAATCAAGTTATGCCTAACTTTAAGCCTTGCTTTATTATGATTGGCTGTCGGGTACTATCATTACCTGCAGGGAGACTGACAGGTCACGATAGGTTAATTTATATAAAGAATATCACCAAAGTGTCTTGGAATATTAAATATATCAACACGAGTCGTGAAAGTTATTAAATCCGAGGCTTTTGCAGATGATTTAATAACTTTCATCGATCGACGAGTGTTGATATATTTGATATTCCAAGACACGAGGGTGAGATTCTATTTATCACCCAATATCATTCTGAAGTCATTGAAGAAGAAACATGACACATCATAAAGATTTAACTGTGGAGTCAATGTTTAGTCTGCTGTGCATTTGCACTGTAATTTCATAGCAATGCTATGACATCACAATGGTAGCGATGACATCACAATGCTAGAAAAATCAATTACTAGTAAATCACTAATTGGGTCAAAGGATATCTACTGCTGTGGATATCGCTTGTTATTTGAAAACGATATCTACTACGAAAACCCAGTATTGGGTGATAAAAGTAGTTAGCCGCTACTGTGCATATTCCGTAATTGAAAATTAATCATTTCCCCCCTGAAATCTAATAATGCAAAGTGTTAATACATACATGTATACGAAATCAATGTGTTTGACCAAATTAGGGATTGTTATGTAAAAGTTGTACATATTGAGAATATATTGGCACTGAGGTAATATGTGCGTCTCGGAATAATATGTTAAATTCTGTTGTTCATGTAGTGCCATATTCTCACATGTTGGATCGCGTTGTTGTGCCGTATTTCTTTGATTAAATCACACACCAATAAACGCCGTACTGACTTCGGAAATGGCCGTCACTACACAGGCCCACCAATGAAAACTGTAACCAGAAACCGTAAAACACTACGTTCTACATGCACTCTGAATAGTTCTACATAGAGGTAGTGACTGAAGATGTAAAGTCTGCAGCATTCACCATAGATCGGCTTCATTTGCCATAGCTCAACTTCACAAAACATGAATGATGCAGAATTAAAATTTACAACCAATGACTATGTATAACTCAGTCTTCATATGACGGATTTTGATGTCAGTTTTCATTGCGAGACCTGTGCTACAGCGATGTACTGAACTCCATTTGTATTTATCCATTACCTTCGTTGTTTTGCCATACGAGTGTGCCCCCGCCGAGCTCATGCTATAGTTAGGTAATGGAGTATACTCGTATTGGAATTGGTATATTAACGTAATAAGTAACCCTGTAATTGTATTGACGGAGATACGTTTGATTGATTGATAGCCGTAGCTACACAAACCAGACCCCGACACGTGAATCGCGGGGAGAAATCATATAAACTGTACAGTGAATTCCTAGACGCTGTGGGAAGAATTTGTTGTATAGTGTACGTGGACGAGAACAGTATATTAAACGAAAACATACGATTTCTCTAGCTCTCTAAAACTTAGCGTACTCCAAAAGGCGTTGAGCGAGAGTGAGTGAGTGAATTCTTGTTTTACGTCACAACGGGAATCTTTCACCAATACGCGACGATGAATTAAATAATTATGAATGCGTTAAAATTAAAGTGTAGCATGATAAACATGCCTAAAGATGTTTGATTAAAAGTGAAGTATATGATTGAACACAGGGAATGATAAAATGGAATTGGAATAAATAGTGTAAAATACGCTATAATTAAGTATGCACTGGTGAAACGTTAAACTTATGATACAGACCAATTTATTTTTAAAACGATAGGATGAGATGTCCAGGAACCTGGGTGAAAATATGTTTGAGGTTTGGCGAGGAGTAAAACCCGTCACGATGAGTTGAAAAGACCACACAGTCAAGCACGATGTGCACGATGTCCTTGACTGTGAGATCCTTGTCACACTCAACGCAAGCACATATAGATATACAGACACGCATACAAACACGCACACACGCACGCACTCACACACGCACACACATACATGTATGCATACATATTACAAGATCACATTATTCACAAACGCGTGTTGAATTGGTATATTCTTTTGGGTATTTGGGCGGCTAATATTGATTTTTAATATATTTCATGGTAAATTATAGCTATAGGTTTGTTATCTTAGATTTTCTAGTTATTATCAGTTCAATACAGTTTTCTTTAAGACATATTCATTGACTTTGTAATTGAGTTCAAATTTAAATCGCCCTTAGCTGACGAACGAAACGTGAAATACATGAGAAAATTAAAACTGAGATGTGTTAACTAAGCCAGAAACCGGAAATAACCAGAACGTATTTCTTTCTTGACGGAACATGAGTGTAGACAATAAATAAATCCCAATTAATTTGGACATACGGCCATGACTACTGTTCATCATTCAACACCGGTACATATATCTAGGAAAGTGTGCCCATAAGATAAATCAGTAGGACTAGTTTTAGGATATTCACATCGACATTTCAAAATTTAAAAATCATGATCACTCTAGAGATCAAATAAGTATATGCCATCAGAATATATATATATATATATATATATATATATATATATATAGACAACAGTTTGTTGACGAAACTGTGATATTTGTATATAGTTTATGATGATTGTTAACTTCATATATATATATATGAACACACCCGCCTAAAGAATTTTGTTTCCTATTTAAAATTTTATCCACGCATTATAAAGAACCAGATACTATATAGTATTCAGTCTTGGTTTTCTAAAAAGTAACACTCAATACATTTCTAACACTGTAAAATAGCGACATCGATACGCATAGATTGGGACAGATTTGGATTGATTACACGAAAACAACACTTTTTCCATATGGGGGCCGTTGCACAGAACACTTGTAGCTACAATTGATTGTACATCCAAATTTCGGAACCCACTACAAGTGTAAGTCCATTACATTAAACGCTTTTATTGCTACAATATTTGAAGATATGGTTAGCTAAAACTATTGTAGTGATACAAGGGGTTCCTGCAACCAGACTTACATTTGTAGCGGGTTCCGAACATTTGACTTACATTCAATTGACGTAGCTACAACTGTTCTGTGCAACGGGCCCCATAGCTATAAATAGCTGGATGTCAACAGCAATACCTTGACGTGAATGCATTGCTCGTTCTTACGTTATAAATGATCTTTTTATAGGTGGAAAACGAGTTAACAAATTATGGTGACAGAAAAAATGCACAAGAAATAAATGTTACGGTATTACAAAGACTGGTTAGTGGACGTTAATTTACAGTTTGTACCTAATTCGTACCTAATGTTCTCGACATTCTTTCAACAAAACGATTGTAGGGCTACGAGAGATGGCAGTCTATAGATGAGTCTATAGATGGGTAGTGTCTCATAGTCTATGACAGCTTCATGAAATGGTGCCCCGCCTCACATGCAAAGTTGAATTACACTGATTACGGTAACGTTAAGGTATCATTATCTGTACAGGTAAATGCAATGTCCATATCACAAGGATTGTCCATCATGGAATTGGGATCGGTTCCAACGCACTAGTGGATGGTCGGAAGCAATGGTTCCTTTAGAATCAGTACCACATACCTGGCATAAATGTTAGAGGAAGTTACCAATCCCACACGACCATCATAGGATGCTAGGTCTGTGCTTTCCTTGCTCTCGTCAGTACCAGTCGGCGATCGCAGGTTGTTGCAACGCTTAGATATACGGGCGTTGCAGGTTTCTTCGCTCGAAGACCATGATGTATGATGAATATATTGAAAGTTGCTTATCACTATTGCAAGTAAACGCTTTAAATGATAGGCCGTATTGTATTCATGTGTGTGTGTGTGTGTGTGTGTGTGTGTGTGTGTGTGTGCACTGGTCCTTTATTTATGTATATACATCCATGATGATAATACATCAAAAAAACATCAAAAGACAAAACTATCTTATTACTCATGGTTTCGTCGGTGGAATACTGAGATCATCGGTAATGTGGACTCTGTATATTGCAATGTTGCAATTGAAAAAAAAACACAACGTAGTATTGGTTCTCTCAAGATTAAGGAGTTGCCCCTACATGTTTTCATCTGCATGTATACCCCAGTGAAATATAAATCAACGTTCATTGGGACACCGTAAATGAGTTATGAAACCAATAGACCAACTTACACGTTTTACTATAGAAGAAAGTAATACAAATAAAGTAATAAACACTATAGTAACTAATGACTATATATTAACAGTCAACCGTTGGCCTGCATTCAAATTCTCAATATTCTGGCTAGTCCCTCAGCTTTGTCCAAAACACATTACCAATATTGTGCATGGGACATTGTTAATTCAAATTAGTTCCTAGGATATTAACAGCATTGATTCTAGCACTACACAGTGTTTGGAGTGATAATATCATAAGCTGACAGAGGTTTTCCAATTAATCATCGTCACTAGCACACCAACAGCTAGCGGGCTCGAACCCGTCAATTTGTAACGTCGGCAGTTCTCAGTGCTACGTTGTAAACCAGAGGACGCGTAGAAGTAATTGCCAAGCAGAATCTAACAAAGTCCAATTATTTTAACTTGACAGTTCGTCATACAACCGCAATAAACATGGACGTCAATAGAGTAACGTCGGTTCAATGAACTGGAATCGCATTAGCAATAGTAGTACACATTTAGCAATATTTAATAAATCACATCTTTAAAAATATACCGTCTATGTTAGGAATGTAGCTATTAATCTAAATATATCGCACAAATAAGCACCCAAGGACGAATTTAGTACGATCGCATTCTCATTCCAACATCCGACCTCTGGGACAAATGCTATACGGAGACGGACGATTAGCTCCGAATGCCTGAAGGGTAGTGGCGGCGATAGAAAGCCTGGAATTTCTTTTAAAATCAGAACTGAAGAAATTACAGGATTGCCGAGCAAGCGTCGTTGGGGAAATATGAGGTCGACCATATTAGTTTGTCATGACGTCTGTACGATCAGTCTGGATATTTTCAAGGACAAACATGGATTGCTAGGTTCTTTGTTGCATGCATGTGATGTCACAGATCTGGTTCCAGTTGCATATACTAACATGTAGAACGCAGCCCAGAAGAAGTCCGAGACCAGTTTATTGCAGTATCTTCGCAACGTTAATCAAGCCATTTCCTGTTCAAAAAGGATTAATACTATTACCTTAATTCTTCACTTTCATAGACAATGGTGCTGACATATATTATATATATTGGTGAAGGTTAAGGTTTTGAACCATCATAATTTATGGTAACTCAACAACTGTAAACATCAACTCTGATCTTTATTTTCTGTGTTTAAGTCATGTTAATATCAATTGAAAGTATGTTCATACATTATTTAAATACTTCAGTCTGTGAATCCAGTGTTATGCTTTTCAATGTAAATGAGCCTTCTAATCCGTACAGTAGACTTTTATTTCATGCATGATCATATAGACTGGCTTAAGATATATAAGCAAAAACTAAAACAAATCATGTTTCTTTGGCGCTATATAAATATCCATATTATTTTTTAAAATGTCCATATTATTATGCATAATAGTATTTTACTAACTAAATTGGGGGGAAACGAAATATATCTATTAACTTGAAATATTCGATAACACTGTGTATAATTTAGTTATTGCTAACCGTCCTATAAACCACCTAGGCGACGACTTATGATATCATCAATAGAATTAATAATTGTTATGGTTGAATGTTACCAGTCAACGAGATAGCTGTACAAATCGGCGCACGCCATTTTTCGTTCGTCGACTCGTAGAAAGCTTTGACATTTAAACTTCTTCAATTATGGATACTGATGTATCAAGCAACAGGCTCCTGGTATCTAGCTTTAAAATACGGAGTGTGAGGCACACTCTCTAGGGATTGGTGTTATAAGGGAATCATTGATGTAGATATTTAGATATTTAGAGAGAGAGAGAGAGAGAGAGAGAGAGAGAGAGAGAGAGAGAGAGAGAGAGAGAGAGAGAGAGAGAGAGA
>JAUTBT010083893.1:0-12671 GCA_032361225.1 Lepetodrilus schrolli | reverse complement strand
CCTCTGTACAAACACAGCAGTCACGTACAACCATCACCTCTGTACAAACATCACCTCTGTACAAACACAGCAGTCACGTACAACCATCACCTCTGTACAAACATCACCTCTGTACAAACACAGCAGTCACATACAATCATCAACTCTGTACAAACACAGAGCAGAGTCATGTACAACCATCACCTCTGTACAAACACAGCAGTCACATACAACCATCAACTCTGTACAAACACAGCAGAGTCAAATACAACCATCACTGTACAAACACAGCAGTCATGTACAACCATGACCTCTGTACAAACACAGAGCAGAGTCACATACAACCATCACCTCTGTACAAACACAGAGCAGAGTCACATACAACCATCACCTCACACAGTTGTCATAACCACAGCTTCTACTAGCTCTCTCAACAGGTGGACGAGTACAGGAGAGAGACTTCAAACCATCTCAACAGCCATCTCTACAACACCTAGACAAACACATAGACAAACACATAGACATACGAATCACTTGAAACTACCACCTCACACAGCCTGCCATTATTGCAGCTGATATTAGCTCTCAAGACAGGCCTTCTCTACAGCCTACTGGAATCAGTGTCTAGTGTCCTGTACCACATACACTATCACAACCCTATATACCACATGAAGGGTATGTGTCAAAACCACCCATGTCAGATTTAATTTCTATTAGAATACTGGTATCAGTAGAAAGCATGACTCAAATCTGCAGCCATTGGTATCATCAGTTTATATATGCTATGATTCCTTCGTGAGATATGGCTTCCTTAAAACCAAAATGAGACGTTTTTCGACTCCTGAAAAGTTGGAAAAAGTGACAGGTGGTTTTGAGACGTAGCCCTTCACATACACTGTCTATGTCCTAGCAATATATACCTGCTGACACAGGCCCAGAATCTTCCCCTTGGGCTTGAATGTGACCTCCATCAGACACGTGATGGTATCCATGACAACCACCAGCCAATGAGAGTGACTGAGATGTTGACACGTGTCTTTGACGGCCTGCAGTGTTTCCTGGTCAAGCCCGGTCACGTGTCGCGTGACTGCCACGGCTAAGCCAGTCACGGCCAGAACAGAGTTGCCCTGCTTTGTAGGGTTACCCCTGGGGAGTAACAGCTGATGTGTGAGATGGACTTTGAAGAAATAGTGATGGTCATATTGATGTCAACTTTACTGAACATGACATTGCATCAGTTGTATGCTGCATATAGCTTCTCAAAGTAACACAAGTACTCAGACAATATGCATCTACAATTTGGCATATCTTCTACTGGATACACACAGGGTATATTGGTACTAACACTGGTGTCAGAAAATTATGTCTTGACCGTAATCAGTTGATTTCAATAAAAATGGTAAATAAACTGTTGTTTACCTGGAAGCACTTTTGATCAGATCAGCTATGCTGTCTCGTACCCTGAAATTCATCTTAATATGTTAGACAGTTGAATGTTTCAAGTACAACTGTGAAGAAATACAGGGATGAGTGCTTATTAGTTTAATATTTTGGGAATATTTTATATGTTATGGACAAATGTGAGTCAGATATGGGTTTCATGAACAATTGTGAATAATATGTATAATGTTTCAGTGATCAGTGTTTACCACAACCAGGCAGTGTCCTGTGCCAATTTAGCGCTTTCTGGATCCAGGTCTCCTCGCTGAATCTGTAGCTCCACCTCTGCCTTCCTTGCCTGGAACAACACAACACCTCGTGTAGCTGGACATATGGTGGAGCGATACAACACTTCATGTAGCTAGCAAGGCAACACAACTACTTATGTAGCTAAGAGCAGACATGACAGATAACCTAACTACTGCTATTTACCTGGCAATACTGGAATCTTAACACAGACCAAGCATTTAAAACATCCGACAGGCTGGCACACAACTGTACCACCGACATATCTCACCTTCAGCATGGCGGTGAACCACAGACATATCTCACCTCCAGCATGACAGTGAACCAGACATATCTCACCTCCAGGATGACAGTGAACCAGATATCTCACCTCCGGCATTGCGGTGAACCACAGACTTATCTCACCTCCAGCATGGCAGTGAACCACAGACATATCTCACCTCCAGCATGGCTATGAACCACATACATATCTCATCTCCAGCATGTCGGTGAACCACAGACATATCTCACCTCCAGCATGGCAGTGAACCACAGACATATCTCACCTCCAGCATGGCTATGAACCACAGACATATCACCTCCAGCATGACAGTGAACCAGACATATCTCACCTCCAGCATTGCGGTGAACCACAGACATATCTCACCTCCAGCATGGCAGTGAACCACAGACTTATCTCACCTCCAGCATGGCGGTGAACCACGGACATATCTCACCTCCAGCATGGTTATGAACCACAGACATATCTCACCTCCAGCATGTCGGTGAACCATGGACATATCTCACCTCCAGCATGGCGGTGAACCACAGACATATCTCACCTCCAGCATGGCGTTGAACAAGCGGTCCAGGAATGAAGTCCAGGCTTGAGGCATCAGCATAGCGCGGTGCCAGTCTGAAGGTTGAACAGGAACCTGCAGCAATATAGGACAACAGTTAGTCCTGTCTACCAGACATGTTTCATACAGCTGATGTGAGTAATCCAGCAAGAAGAATGCTAAGCATGCTACATAGAAACTTGTATGTGTCTGTGCTGCTTACCTCTGAGAGGAGAGTGTTGAACATCTGCTGGTAGTTCTTGCCGTGAGACACAATGTAATGTCGGCGAGGTCGTCCATCTCGACCGACCTCCACCAGTGGGTCGTAGCAGAACAGCAGGCCAGCTGGGGAGCAATACAATGATTACCTTAATTAATAGTGTTAATTAATATTTGTTAATTTGGCGTAATGTGCTTCATGTGTTCTGCTACTATCTGACCCGCATAGTAATACCTGCCAGTCCTGGCCTCAGCCCTGGCTGGTTGGTCTTCTCGTACTGAGACAGAAGGAACCCTGGGATACTGCTAATTGCCTTGCTCTGATTGGTTGAACCTCTCTGACCCCTCAAAGAGGAATGGTATATTCCTCGGGGAAGATTATCCACTTCTTTAGCAACCATAGCAGATAGGAACTCTTCATAATCTGAAAACACATAAATGTACATTACTTTCAGTAAATATTGACTGAAGAGAAACATGACGGAAGAATATAGTGTGTATCACCCCATTGAGTGTGTGATAAGTGTCCACGTGATGACAGAATTGAATGTAGAGCATCTACCCTCCAGAACCAACACCTGACTATAGTCTTCTCACTGTCCAGAACCTACACCTGAGTATAGTCTTCTCACTGTCCAGAACCAACACCTGACTATAGTCTTCTCACTGTCCAGAACCAACACCTGACTATAGTCTTCTCACTGTCCAGAACCTACACCTGACTATAGTCTTCTCACTGTCCAGAACCTACACCTGACTATAGTCTTCTTACTGTCCAGAACCTTCACCTGACTATAGTCTTCTTACTGTCCAGAACCAACACCTGACTATAGTCTTATCACTGTCCAGAACATACACCTGACTATAGTCTTCTCACTGTCCAGAACCTTCACCTGACTATAGTCTTCTCACTGTCCAGAACCAACACCTGACTATAGTCTTCTCACTGTCCAGAACATACACCTGACTATAGTCTTCTCACTGTCCAGAACCTTCACCTGACTATAGTCTTCTCGCTGTCCAGGACCAACACCTGACTATAGTCTTCTCACTGTCCAGAACATACACCTGACTATAGTCTTCTCACTGTCCAGAACCAACACCTGACTATAGTCTTCTCACTGTCCAGAATATACACCTGACTATAGTCTTCTCACTGTCCAGAACATACATAGTCTGCTTACTGTCCAGAATCAACACCTGACTATAGTCTTCTCACTGTCCATAACATACACCTGACTATAGTCTTCGCACTGTCCAGAACATACATAGTCTGCTTACTGTCCAGAACCTGGGCATCTAGAATCCCAAGTAGACGAGTGAAGCAGACCCCAGGTACACATGTCAGAATGTTGTCGATGTTGATGTCAGGATCATCATGTTCTGCTGCCATCACTGCCGCCTGCTCTCGGAAGTCTTCAGTTATCTGTAAACATGAACACCCAAAATACCATATGGCATTCAAAATTTATTAAATTTTAATTATCACAAATATTCTAAAATTATTAATAAAAACATTATTGAAATTCACTGCTGTTTTTATCCAAACAGTTATATCTTGTTAATGGATGATATAAAATGTACATTGTCGGTGTATATCTTTGGGTCCCTTGAAACAACAAAAACAATACTAAATATTTTATTTTATTTTATCAGTTCTGCAGGTGTAATTTCAACAAGATGCAGACAAAGAAGAAGGACAGAATCCTGTATGTACATCACATCCACACACCTGGACAGGCAGGTAGCTGATGAGGAAGTGGTCAGGAGTGAATGCCGAGAGAGCTCGCAGGGCTGCCCCCTGAATTGTGCTGTTGTCACTATGGCAATACAACCACAGATTACGGACAATCTCGGACTGAAAGGCCTGAAAAAGATAGTCAGTACCATTGGGTTAATTGTGTGAAAATAACAACAGTGAAAACATTACAATTTTATGTAAAACTAAATTAGTCAAGATCCAGCCACTAAATCCATGAGAAGGAGGTGCACCTGGACCTTCAGAAGGTGTGGCTACCTGCCACTCAATGTTTTGTATTATCTTCAGAAGGTGTGCCCACCTGCCACTCAATGTCCCGTTTTACCTTCAGAAGGTATAGCTACCTGCCACTCAATGTCATGTATTACCTCAAACTGTGGGGTGTTTTCAGACAGAGAAGGTACCAGGGAGAACAGGCCACAAATCTTCTCCACCACTGGAGGTCTGAAAGAACAAATTCGACTGTCACCAACATCTAGTGAGGCTGCTTGGAGACTACACAAAGTGTTGACAGGCTCTACTGTATGTAATGGCCTAACTCAAAGGGAACTAACTCCATCCTAACAATGACGTAGTCTATGGCCAAGGCTGGAGATAAGGTTACCATAGAGATGCCTTTTCATACAGAAGAGCCCCAAGAGAAAGCAAGTTCTGTTCTGTCTCTAGTCTAGTTGCACCTACCGGCAGTCCTGGGTGAGAGTGGATGCTAGCACAGCCCACACGGACAGGATGTTGATCACCTGCCAACAGAAGGGTTTACTCATGACTCAGCAACACACTTGCCAAAGTAGAACCAGCGAGTGCAATGAAACAATTGGAAGAATCAGACAAATGGCCAACCATGGAAGTGTGTGAGGCTGTACGTACCTCTGCCTCACACAGACTGGCCAGAGCCTGCAGAGCTAGAGCACAAGCTGCTCCTCCCTCCTCTCCTCGGTGTGAGTTCAGGATGTCAGAGATCGGAGACAGCAGGTCTGCCCCGTGTTGACTGGGTCTGGAACAGAGATTGGACACTGAGGAGTGAGAACATGCACATACATCACAGCAATGGCCTCATACCATCTCCATCCTCACCTCACCTGCTCTCACTACCAGAAGCTGTACACACCTCAGTCCACAGATGTCACGTATGGCTGCTGCCTTAGCCAGCACCACTTCATCCACACCGCCTGGCCCCATCCTCCCATCGCCACCCTCAGTCACAAGCTTCAGCAGCTGTGGGAAGGTGCGGTCCTGTAGTTTCCATAGCGATGTCATCAGCCGGATGGCGAGTGCTCGCAGTCTCGGGGCAGCTGCCATCAGTTGGAGAACCTTCAAGATGGCTGGTATGCAGAACTGGAAGGCAAGTCAGAAAGTCAGAACGTGTTCCTGCTCAGGAGACTAAATGTACCAGGCATCTGCTTTTACTACATTTAGTTTAGTAGGCTATTGGAAAACCTTGAGAAATATAAATATAAATCACTTTTTAGGAATTGGACAAAAGAATTTACAGGTACTGGCATAGATGCGTCGGAAACATGTAGAAAGCGTTTCAGTATTTGCTTTCAATGCATGGTATTTATTGCAAGACATTAGAGTACTGCATATTGTGCTAGAGATCTGAATTCAATAAGTTATTGCCAGACATGAAGGTACTGGATATTGTAATAGATATCTGAATTCAGCAGTTTCAGAAATTTCCAAGCTTGATAGAAATATAATGAAGGGAACTCAGGCACCTCCATGTACCATACCTTATGAGTTGCCATCAGGGGAATAGTTTCCATGATGGCCAGTTTAACTATGGGATCAGATTCCCGCCCCAGTCGGTACACCAGCAGAGGCAGGAATCCAGGGGCCTGTCAGGACATAGCAGGACTTCATGAGACAGATACATATCATGAGGACATGGATGGACTTACACATTTCTTGAATATATTATCATTTGGTAAAAAGATATTTTTTTAAATACATTTTGATATAAAGAGAATATTTGAGAGCCACTTGTATGTCGACTGTGAGACAAGTCCTATGATGTAGGAAAAGAAACACCCCTTTCGCCAACAATGACTTTATGTTCAGAAACTTGGAACCTTACATCAGTTTCCCCAATATTTCAGAGCAAAATCTTTTGAACTTTATTTTTTTATGATTCTTTGAAGCATGCATAAAATCTCCACTTCCCACCTGTGCATAATCACATTTGGCGATCTCTACGATAGTCGTCAGTGCCTCTTTAACAAGCTCTCCTCTGTTAGCGGTGACAAACACACCAGCCACCATATTGGTTATGTTCAGTGGAACGGTCTTCAGACTCTGGATAGACTGGGCAACATTTCTCATCCACATCCTGGCAGAATCTGGACAAGTGTCAAATTTCCTGGCCAGAGTGTCGTACACTCTGGCTGTGTAGCTGTCGGGAGCTGCATTGGCGCACCCCCGACCCTCCCCGGCCCTCACTCGTGCCCCATGCTCTGCACTCTGGAATTGTCAGAAACACACATTTACCAAACATTCTATATAACACTTTACGTAGTAGTCCTAGAAATCACCAATTTCCATAAAGATAAATGCAAATGTTTACCTATTATTGATATGAATAACTTTGAGGCCCGAGATCATGTCGATATATCAGTAGAAGACATGTCGAGAAATTGTAATCCAAAGTAGGAATTGCGCGTTACAGACCTAGGAATGGTGATGGAACTGAGTATGTTGTGCATGTATATATCTACACATCAAAGCTACATTTCCTGATTTTTATAGGAAGAACCACCAATACCATCAATCTGTTCTTGTGGAAACATTGTACAGGTGTGATCAATACTTGCATCCAGAGACCCAACTCAATAAATATTCACATGCCAAACAGACACTGTAGCAACACCAGTGAAGACTAATTAAACACAACTGAATTTATGTATTTAATTTTTTTTCTTATAAGCTGGGGCTTAGAGCCGCTTTCAGGATTACTTAAAAGCACATCCTATTAGGAGCGCATCAAAAAGGCAATTTCTGCAAACATTGATGCTGGATCCATGGGTCAAGTGAATCTGATTTCCCACTATGCTATCACCAACCCTGGAATCATGTCAAGTTTGCACATGTTTCATCATCATAAACATGTTTAATGTGCCCACTGGAATGCTAATATATAGACAATAACTCACAAGTTACGAGGACTTACAGATTATCTTTCCCTGGGTGAAATTAATGCTGTATGTCCTGATCCTCTAGTGAGGGACTTAGGTACGTAAATAAATTCACAAGCGACAGATAATCTGTAATTATGAGTGACAGGTAGGGTATTGTTGATATTGTCCAAAGTGAATTTGAATAAAGAAAGGCCTAATAAATAAAATGACAAGTTTACATGAAAGCAATGCTGTCATAGCCACTGTCCATGCCATATCATGACTATTATCTATAAATACATCATATCCATTATTACCCATCACCACATGACAGCGTAATGGAAAAGATTGACCAATGGAATTACAAAACTTCTCATAACAACCAATTAACAAAACTGTTGAATACACATAGATTGCACTCCCATCACGACACACCACTGGGCAAGATATAAGTTTGGTTGATTGAATTAATACTGTATTTCGCAGCAGGAATATTTCACCCATACGCGACCAAGATCTAAGTAACAACGATGCTAGAACATTTCCGACAAACATGAACAGTACCTATCATATATACATATTCCCCAGGGTACGACTATTCAAGGCAATAGTATTATCTGACCTTCCCACGACACCAGACCTGCCTCCTCACACATGAAACAAAGAGATTCCAGTTAGAGACTTTAATGACATCACTTAACAACAGTCGTATAGCTTCCTAATCACATAGCGTAAGTACTAATGCTTGTATTGCACACAACCATACACACAACTTGTAATCTACGAAGATACAATGACAGCCCCTGTCACCTCTCTAATACAAACTAAGAACTGCAATTGATACTGGCTATCACTTTCAGGGGCTTAAGTGCTGGCTGCTTTGTTTTCATTGATTGGCATTTTGTCATGGCAAACGAATGACAACTTGCCTCGCCACAACAATTTGCCTCACAACGACGACTTGCCTCGTGATGACCTCCCTCAGAACATTGTTTCACGATGCCTTCCACTGCTACCAGTACGTCGGAAGCAGCAACAATGACGGTCTTTGGAAAGCTGGTCTGTGTTTTCATTGGTGGAGAGGACAGGATCTGGAGAGTCGGGAAAACCAACATGGCCGACAGCGTTGGTGAGCAGGCGGGCAACGTGGACAGGAGTAGTTTGGCTGATATGCAAAAATATTTACACAGATAAGGACGGTCATAGATATACACTGAGAAAATATGTATCTGAAACAGAAACACATTGAGGCATACCATAGTCTGACATGAAATGAATTGACGCCCATAATTGGTAGATTATCTCAGTAAATACTTCACTGAATGATAAACCAAAAAATTTCAAATTCATATTTTGTATTACTCAACCAAAAGAAAAACAAAATCTGAATTATTAACAATCTGTTTGATAGCTATCATCAAATATTTTGAATACATATTATTTTATGTAGATGGTCGATGTTGGAAAGACATCACAGCGGTGTAGACTGATGAGTTGGGGAAGTAGGGCATTAGCATGTGCAAATTAAGGCATTTTGTTTGTTGAGAGAGAGAGAGTGAGTGAGTGAGTGAGTGAGTGAGTGAGTGAGTGAGTGAGTGAGTGAGTGTGAGAGTGAGAGTGAGTCAGAGAGAGAGAGAGAGAGGAGAGAGAGAGAGAGAGAGAGAGGAAGGAGACACAGAGAAAGACACAATGTCACACCTATCTGTATGAGACAGACAGACAGAGAAAGACACACCTATCTGTATGAAACACAGACAGACAGAGAAAGACACAATGACACACCTATCTGTATGAGATACAGATAGACAGAGAGAGACACAATGACACACCTATCTGTACGAGACAGACAGACAGAGAAAGACACAATGTCACACCTATCTGTATGAGACAGACAGACAGAGAAAGACACTATGACACACCTATCTGTATGAAACACAGACAGACAGACAAAGACACTTGACACACCTATCTGCAGGAAACACAGGCAGTTGGCTGACGGTGCTGACACTATCAGTTCACACAGAACAGTCAGGTTCTGTTCACAGAGGATGGCCTACAACAGAACAGAAGAACTGATTGAAACCACATTTATACATAGGTACATACGTACTTCATGCTGACAACAAAACCACTTGTATACAGTGCTATGTACATACATACTTCATGCTGACAATAAAACCACATTTATACAGTGCTATGTACATACATACTTCATCATGACAATAATAACATTATCATGTAAATAATGTGCTTTAGAAGTTTCCTATCAATGGAATCTAAAATATTTCCTGCTATTTTTAGAAAAACAATAGTCGTTGTAATTATGTCACAAATATTCCTGACATGATACAGTTGGCAGTTTGTTTGTAGTCATTTGATTCTCATAGTAAATACAGAACATTTGCAGAGGGCTAGAATTCAACCAACTCTAGATTGATGAACAAATATGAAGTGGCACACAAGTAATGATACATATTATGCCATGTTAACGTACATTCATTTCTAACACAAGCCAAGATAAACTGGAGTTTCAGACTACTTGGAGAGGGCCGTTTAATTAGATGTTAGGATTACGTTCTCTTCTGTTTCAGGGCAAATCAATTTGGTCCAATCTCTTGCTTACTTTCTAATGAAATAGCTCAGTATTAAGACTATTAGCAGACTTCAGGAAACTCTAAGGCATCAATGAAGTCTTACATGGAACACTTCATTTCTAGGATTCCCATGTCCCTTTTTTTTAGCAATAAACCCTTTGGCATGTCATAACTGGCTGCCACAGGCTGACTATTCGTATTGGAACTCTCGTGTCTGTAATCTTGGTCAAGTTGTCCTTGAGGACAAAGTACAACTGATGACATCTATTTAAAAAGAAACTAACTTGATCAAATGTAGCCTCTGTGAGCTTGAAGCAAAAACTATACCACAGTTTCAACTGTGCAACCTAGTGTGGTGTAATTTATCATGACATGTGCAATGGCATAACGACAGCTCTCTGTGGACTAGAAATCATTCACAAATGTAGCTGTGTTAAAACAAAAGATATTTTCTGGTACACATGATGGAGTTATTCGATATGTAACAATGTATTTTTTTGTGTTTTCTTTTCCACTTTGAAAATGTTCTCACTTGTATTACCCTTGTCAGTTTAGGACAGGAGGAAACTTGCACATCCGTAGTGCTGAATGTTGCAGTAGACTTGCGAGCACTGGCTGGTACAAACAAAAGATGATAACTGCATTGCCATTCTACAGTCGGTGCATCCTATTAATATCGAGTCAGAAAGTTTACTTTCGCGAACTTTGATGCCAGGCTCCTGGGACGGGATTTTAACCCAAGACTTTGGCTCAAAGTCCAAACGTTCTACCATTGCGCTACCACCCACCCCATGTACAATGCATACAGACTCCTACTCAAACAGGATGATTCAATGAATAATACCCATATTCACATACAGTACTACAGTCCTTGTGTTCCAGGCTTCAGGATAGTTTTTACCACTTTTAGACATGGTGTCCCTCTAATCCCCAGTTCATCCCATTGAAAGATTAATTTGGTCTTTTCCTGATCCACCAGAGCAAGCTTAAAATAAATTAGATCAATGGTTCTTCAGATATTTGCTGCTATGACCTTGGCTTCAGATATTTGCTACGACCTTGGCCTCTTAGCTACCTACATACATCCCAAACCAGTGGAAGTTTAGTCACACCTCAGGCATATGATACCATACCAAGACAGCAAGACAGAATGTTTGTTGAGACAGTGCACACAAGTCAGATTTAAACCCAGTGGATTCAATAATGTCCATCCCTAAAGGGGAGATAATTAGGCAGTGAAAGAAAAACTGTCTGATGTTGGAGTCGGCAATCTGCAACAACTTAACTCCTCTGGGTGTGATCATAAGGAGAGTTGTAATCTCCAGATTACAATTTGTCAAAACTGGAGAAGGAGACATTTTCAAGAAGATCACCCGTGCTTGAAGTCCATCCAATTGCTGAATAGTCGATTACAATGTTCCTGCCAAAATGCCAGAGAGCCATCAGCCCATCACAGCTGCAGGGATCAGATCAGTCTCTTCTAGAGATGTAATCATGGGCCTGTAAATCACCATTCATCAAAACTTTGGCCTTTACTACATTAAGATCTGTGTATACCAGCTGTAGGTCAGTGGCCCAAGACAGATGATGAACACTGCTGACGGATGACAAATAGACACAGTGCACAGACAGACGGATGATAGATATGGAGTGTGCAGAACGATGCCAATCTGCCCTGGGAATACTGATGTCAATTGAATTGTTCATTTGTTCCACTTCCTGATAAACTGATCATAAGTGGTGGTGAAATATCAGATCCTCTCCAGAAAGAAAGCCGCTCGTAACAATGACAGATGATCTGTTGCCTTGCTTAACTGGGGTCACTGATACTGGTCTCGTATTCATTTAGGACCACATTCACGATGGCCTTCACAAGTGTACAACACAGACTTCCAATAACTGCCGTGGCTAGGGAATGATTAGCGCCAATTAGAAACAGGGTATGACATAGATGTGCTGTAGATGTATACAATTGCACATGCATGGTAAGAAATAAATTGATGGTTGGGTGGTGGGGTGGTGGGCAGAAAGCAAATACACACACACGCAAACACACACTCACACACAAACATATATACACACAAACATACACACACAAACACACACACATCACACAAACACAAATACACACAATCACACACAAACACATACACACATCACATGCACACATATACACACATACAAACACACACACAAACACATCACACAAATACAAACACACACACAGAAGCAGTCAACAGTCAATGCATCCCATAAATTTACTATGCTTTGTTTCCTTAAATAGAGTCGAGCAGTATAGGTGCGACCGTGTAAGTGTGTAAAAGAACGATGGGATTAGTGCACCGCCAGAGTTATATGACAGGCCAGCACTGGTAGAGTAGATCACATGAAGTTTGACGCCTACAGATTTTTTTTATTGATTTTTGTAAATTGGGGTTTAAAGTCGCTTTCAAGATTCTTTCACTTATATCACGACTTGTCAGTTTAGGGCAGGAGGAAACCC
>JAUTBT010083882.1:0-12672 GCA_032361225.1 Lepetodrilus schrolli | reverse complement strand
AGAGAGAGAGAGAGAGAGAGAGAGAGAGAGAGAGAGAGAGAGAGAGAGAGAGAGGGAGAGAGAGAGAGAGAGAGAGAAAGGGATATGAGTGAGACACACACACACAAATGCACGCACACACACATACACACACATACCCACACACACGCACAAACACAAACACACACACACACACACACACACACACACACACACACACATCGTTACAGTCAGGAAGAACGTGGACAGCGAGAGAAGGCGAAAATAGTAGGGACAGAACGGTTAATGGATGTCCTCATTTGTATCTGCCCAGTTGCAGTCTAAGTATGTGTATACATATTATTATTAGTAAATAACTACAGCAATGTGCATGTATTGTTACCTAACTGGAAACATTTCTGCATTGTAGAATGGATGTCAACGCATTTGGAACATTTCCGGATATTCTTTTCCACATGAAGGCCATATTCCGGCCACTTAGGATCATGAATTATGTGTGTATCAACGCTAAACTCTCTGGGTCATGGGGTTCGGAGGACATCGTACCCGTATCGAAGTTTCCATTTACAATAGGCGTGCAGTTCACAGCAGTAGTGTCGCTGCGCGCCGGAGTGTATAAGGTGGGTTATTTCTTTGAATGAATAATGACACGTAAGGATGGATTGGACATGTGATTTGTAACCTTCTAGCGCCTTGAACGGCAGTTTGGGTTGTATACTCCCCAGGGAGTTGAGAAGTAATTATGATGCTACACAGATCTATTGATCGGCGTAATAATGTACCGCTATGAGCACGCTTTCGAGCGTGGATTTGGCGCAAAATAATGTGTACATTAATAGTAATATCTATACTATACGTATCTCTATACTATACTATACTATACTATATTATCACTATTATACCGAAATACACTGTAAATAAAACGTTGTATTATGCGTTACAATGCGTGATGCATTTATAAAGAATAGTATCCAACTAATCTGCAGACACACCCAACCAGATAACCTGAACGATAACGAAAGAAACGTTCCAAAGTTGGTTTCGCCGTAGTGATCCCAGCAGATGAAATCTCGTTCTCGTTCCCGCTACAGTGCCCTACCACTATTCTTTGCGCCTTTCCCGATTTCTTCTCAACACTCACGTTATCGTTGTTGGGCTCGGTGAAGCAAGAACAAGGTCATGGTCAGTGTCCAAGAATTTGTACTCCAGATGGCTGAACGTAACACATCCGACGACAGCGCCGGAGCAAATTTTTTGTGACAACCTTGGTCAAATTAAGCCTTCCTTATTAATATTAACTCTCATCTGCCATCTGCCATTGGTCCCCTCCCCTCCCCTCCCCTCACCCCTCACCCCCACCACATGGGCACCACAGTTCGGTTAATACCTGATCAACCGACAGTAGCCTATACGGTGTTCTTGGTCTTAACCATGAAAACTATATAATACACCGTTATTTTAATAATTCAATACCAACATTTCAGTTCCTAGTTGACGGGACTGAGATATGCAGCTTCCAAGAACGAAGGGCCGGAGCACGTGTATTGGGTTTCTTTTTCAGTGGCTCTACCTTGAAGAGTGTGACAATTCTACGAGACGACATCTAGTGTAAAAGCTGCATGTCATCACTTCTCTAGTTACTGACAATTTCATAGAAGAGAATTGTCACAGAGCACCAACATATTATTGTAACGTAAAATATTCTGTGTGTGTGTGTGTGTGTGTGTGTGTGTGTGTGTGTGTGTGTGTGTACTATAGATAACGTGTGTATACGAGGATCGAAATGGACTCCATTGAAAAATGTAAACAGAAGCACACAGTCCTTGGAACTTAAAATTCGTGTCCAAACGGAAGTTACAGTTTCCTGGGGACCAGTTTCCTGATACGCGAACGATTTGCGCAAGCCATGTGAAATTGTACATGCTTCGTGGACGGTTACCAGTCCAGGCGAAACCACGTGATCAGGACTTGCGCAGTATGGTTCTTCCGGGAGTGACGTTATCAAAAAAGATTATGGGATAGCAGCACTGGTTTTCCGAAATTAACGCGATGCTGTACATTAATTAACAGAACACAGGGATACACGTTGACTGGTTAGGTCTTGAGCAACAGAAACGGTGCTAGTTGTAAACAGACTGCTACCAGCGGGAAAATCAAATTTATCGAAACATCGTAGTCAGTCTTGAAATCTAAGCAAAACTTATTTAATAGTGGGCAACTGCAATATTACTTTGATGAATTAAAAATAACAAAACATGAATATTGTAGGTAAGTCATCTGCTCTTCTCAGAGGCTGGTCACTGCTTGTAACTATTGAAACTGATGATACTAGACAGATTTATTTTACAACATTAATGTCTCTCTGTTCGTTGGTTAATATCTAACTTGGAGTTAAAAGCTTAAACTGCTATTGATTGATATTGTGACAGATATATATATTACAACATTAGTGTCTCTCACCACATTTATTTTACACTGTTTGTTGTCCCTCACCACTGTTCGTTGGTTGCTAATAAAAGTTAATTCAACAGCTGTTCAGCCGGCTCCGTGGTGTAATGGTTAGAGCATCGGCCCAGAGTGCGGAAAGTAGCTGTTTCGATCCCCGGTGGCGTCATACCAAAATACGTTAAAAGATGGTACTTGTTGTTCCCCTGCTTGGAGTCAGTATACTGTGTCTGAGTGGAGTATTCATGTTCTATCTGCGGCATGATATACCTCCAAGTGATCTAGCACTATAAAAACATATGCATGCAAGCCATGATGTGAGTGAACAAGTCTTGAAAGTGGCTTTAAACCCCAAATTAACCAACCAACCAAGCAACAGCTGGTCACTGTCTTTCCCACTGGGGGTCTTAGCCAACAGTGTTGTACTAAATATAGACTATTCACGCGGACCTTGGAGAGCACCATCTATGAACTCGAGTCCGAGGTAGTCCAGCATAGTTCGGTGTCGGGTTTGTTTTGTGGAACCGTTTAGGACCTGTATACTGCCCTATCACAGATAAAACTCAAACTCGGAAGGGTAAGATGTCGTTTCTTTCATCATGCATCAATAGATCGACAACAGCAGCTCGCATCAAACATTGAGAAAGAAAATCACTACTGTCAATATTCTTCTCTGTCACGGATACTGCTGTAGATATGGCTTATTATTTGAAAGCGATATCTACTGCAAAAAGACAGTATTGGGTGGATAAAAGAAAAAGAAACATGGACAAGAGTTCTAATGGAAAGAAAAGAGCAACCATAAAGGCATGGATAAGTTGGTATTTTATTTACCAAGTTATACACCCTGTTCATGCTGTTTATCAATACAAATCAACATGTATACTCTCTCTCCCTCTCTCACTCTCCCCCCTCTCTCTCTATCTCTCTCTCTCTCTCTCTCTATCTGATGCTACGCAAGCCCATCTTGGAAATGACCGGAAGTGACGTCATCTTGGAAATGACCGGAAGTGCTGCCATCTTGGAAATGGATGCCAGATAGACATAATATACTACTTAAGAGTTCCTCCCAATGCAAAATGAAATCGGGGCCAGACAACATCATCTGTCTCCAGAACAGTATCTCATGGTGACACGTGATGATATCAATGGGATTAAAGTTATTAAGAGTACATTTGAATACCTATATATTAATATTAATATTAATATAATGCATGATGGCACTGTAGGTTATATGGCAGAGCTACTGCAGTGTGGTATCCCTTCAAAGCCACCATTCCATCAATCAATAGTTTTTAGTGCCATCGAGGGAAATCAAATGATGTAGCTGTGACAGTAGGACGTTCATATGATCTCTGCTGCAACCTATCTTCCTCTAGACTATGTACCTACCTTCTCTCTCTTTTTCCATATATCTCCCTCTCTCTCTCTCTCTCTCTCTCTCTCTCCTCTCTCCCTCACTCTCTCCCTCCTTCCTCTCATTTTATTACAAATTGTGTGAATATTTAAATCTAGTCGATTAACACACAGTCTCATAATTGTCATCTTGTTTACTATTTCCATACAGTAACATTTATAATAATAGTATGACAATAGTTCTCTAATTTGCATAGTTATTAGTCAGGCAAAATGGCATGATACACGAAATATCTGTATAATTCCTTGTTCTCATGAACTTACTTGAATTCCATTCTTATGACTGGTTATTGCAAGGTATCTTGGTAACATTTTAATAAATACTATATTGTTTTATGTGTATGCACATACTATTTGGCAAAATTCAACATATTATTTAGAAACAAATGGCAAAAACAGTGTAAATAATGTTCATATTCAACTTTCCATTAAATGACAATCTACAAATACCAGCATTATCATTAATTCAACCTAGAAATGTAGCTTTCCCGTACTAAATGGCGTAACTCTATAAGGTAGCTCCAACCGAAGCCATAGACTATGCCATTTAATTGCCAAATTTAGACTTTATAATTATATTAACTTAGACTTACACCATTTGACGTACAGGGAATACGTAATTTTACAAACAGATACTACAAATACCGTTCAGTCATTCCGTATAGATCCTTCGCACCTTCCTCCCCATCCTCGATGCCAAACTACGACGACTACGCCTACGACTTCAAGGTTGTCTGCTACGTATACGATCCTCAGTGTAAATGCTGGGTTGGGGACATGCAATGGCAGTTTCCTCTGTCGCCGCTGTACATGTAAGTAATTTCTGATCAGGCATACGTACATTAATAATAGAAGTGAGCATGCAAGCGATGAACGTGGTATGAAGCGCACGGATGACAATAGAACAAAGTCAATTTATTGTAATCTGGTAATGCTGAGCATGAATGCACATTCTGAAAGTTATACTGTTTCGATCAATTCAATTCAATTCAATTTTGGTTATAGCGTATAGGTTATAGTGTAATAGCCAATACAGTGCTGTATTATATAGTTCATGCACGAGGAGACGGTCTCTCATTGTCGACAGGTTCGGATAGTCAATGTACGCAATCTGAGAGACCCTGAAAGACGTGTTCGTGTTGAGAAGTTAGAAATCGATTAAACACCGATACAACAGACTGCACGTTTTGTTTCGTGCATGTGTAAATATGTTCCGCTTGCATTTAGAACAAATATACAATATTATGTTTTGTCCGTGCATGTATGGATAGTAATGCACGCCGCACACGGCGAGAATTGTGCTGTGCACTCGGCCACGCGTCTCCTCTGTTTGCGGACTACTATTTGCGAGATTTCGTCACCGCATGGCCTTGTGGCTGCTTTGCAATTATCTATCATGCTAGATCATTTTTACCACTAGTCACTGGGGAGAACCGCATGCGCGTAACTGCAGTCACTCGCATCCAAGATGGCGTAGGGCTCAAATTTAGAGTATTTGTCAATGTGATTTTCCCCGTTTAACGGGTATCTTTCATATGTCCATTTATCGAAACTTCAAGATACATATAAAATACGCATTTTTGAATCGTACAGTTTTTTAAATACACATTTGGGAATGAGATATCAAGCATAGAAAATTGCGTGTGATGCGGGTAACTTCAAAGCGATGATGCAGGTAACTGAATACTCAGTTTCAACTGAGATGTGGGTAACTGCATGCTAACTATAAACACGTATATTTTTCTACTAAGTGTCGTATATACGGCCATACCACAGTGAACACACAGGTTCTCGTCTGATCACCGAAGTTAAACGTCGGACAGTAATCAACATTGTTTAATTTTGTTTCATAGACAACATATTTGTAAATTTAACAGCATTCTGCATCTACCTGTTACCCTCATCTTAGCATAACAGATACCCGCATCCTCATGATATTGACACTTTCAGTTACCCGCATCACACGAGATTTTCGATGCTCGATATCTCATTTTTTCCTAACCTTTACAACTCAAAAATGCATATTTTATATATATCTTGACGTTTCGGTAAATAGATATGTAAAAATAACCGTTAAACCTGAGAATTCACACCGGACATGTGTTGCTTCCGCCACCTTGAATGTAGGTAAGTACAATTCTCCTGTGACTAGTTGCTATAGACACACCGTTTGCGACGTTTGTGGGAATTCGAATTGACAGTAGTTCCAAATTCGTCCACCTTCACTGGGCTTTATATGCCCTCATCAGTCGTGCTTTATATGGCGTATAAAGCTGCAAACTTTCAATATCCGGACTTTATATGGATTTTGGGGGAAATAAAATCCGGCTGGCAAATGGTAACCATGATTTAATGTGTCAATAAATGGGTGTGTAGTCGTTATGGAACAGTGTGTGTGTGTGTGTGTGTGTGTGTGTGTGTGTGTGTGTGTGTGTGTGTTTGTGTGTGTGTGTGTGTGTCTGTGTCTGTTTACGCTTGCGCGGGCGTGTTTTATCTTCTCTATGAGGAAAGAGATTCTCACAGAAAAGGTGTGTGTGTGTGTGTGTGTGAATGTGTGTATGTATTTGTGTATATATGTGCATGTAGGTATGTGCGTGTGTGCGTGCGTACGTGTGTGTGTGTGTACGTGTGTGTTGACACACCTCCAACAGGCGTGGAGACCCACGGGTACTATGCCCGTATATTGTCCCCATTTCGGGGTACACCCGTTTTCGTACTACTTACTAAAACGCTATTTCCACTTCCAAAACAAAGAATCGCGCCACCTGTCGGATATATTTGTGGTCTGGCACTTCTCCCGTTATATCCTGCAGAACTGGTATAAATGTCATCGGCAAACGAAGTATGCAACCGAACACAGTGACACATTAGAATGTTTGTGATTTTGTGAATAGCTGTGAGCTTAATGCATATTTTAACGTGAGGTTTAAAAAATCGCAAATAAATAATTGCATGTTCTAAAATATATGACATGTTTAGCATCATAAAGCGCGTGATCTCAATGGAGTGTCTCAAGTCGATTTCAAATTATACGGGATCCCGTTGGTGCCATTTCTTATATTGATTTTTGTAAATTTTATTTTAAAATATTGTAATATCTCACGTTTTATTCACTCCATAATTTAGGTATAATATTTTATTTAATAAGTAGATGCTATTTGTGCACATATGAAATTTGATATTGTTTTTATTGTATGTACGTCTTCTCTCATAATTATAATCCGAATTGGACGGCTCACTTTTGTCTTGATACTGTTTTCTATTTATGTATTTTATGTACCATATTATTATGTGAGGTGATATCTAAACAGAAATATCTGTCCGTCTCCGTGTGGTGTTTGCCTTGGAAAGTCGATCGTCACCATACTGGTGTCTTGGTACATATACACTGTATCCGTTAATTATTTGAACTTGCAATAGAATCGACTGCTATTGTAATTATAAAGGGCAATGTTATCTACACTTACACGGACGATTGCGCCCGTTGATGCGTGTGGCATGAAAACAGAAACCACTATTCTTCCACGTAGCTTGATAATAATAACATTTTTTATTCCATTCCATACTCTTTGCACAACATAGTTTCTATATATGCAATGCGATCAGTTATACATATAGACTATAGCAATCAATTACTGGATACGCATTATGGTTTTAATTGGCAATAATATTGTGTATGTGTTACAGATCGAATCACTTGAATAATAGAATGGAATATTTTATTAGCCGCTTACCATTTCAACCATGTATAGATACATGATGCATCGATCTTTCTAGCATGTTGAAAAACAAAAGCGTCGCCCATTCATAGTGTTAATTGGTAACTATTCACTCACGGTGTTCTACTGTTGTTGTTGTTGTTGTTGTTGTTGTGTTGGGGTTGTTGGGTTTGGGTTTTTTTGGGGGGTACACAATTGCATAAATGCAAATACGATCTTCAGCTTACTGTGAATTACCAGTCAGTGATTTAAATAATTATCCAATAAAAATACAACATCTTTGTCTGTGATTAATTTTATTAGAGCCATTCCTGTGTTAAATATCCATATGAACTGTGCATTTTAGGCAGACCTCCAATTGGGTAGCACTATTACACCGTTTCCTAAATGCTGACGCCTGCACACCAGTATAGTTGGTAAGATCGAACTCAGACTGGTGTACATACATTTCTATTTCCCTGGTAGAGGAGGCATCGGATATGGTGTGTTCGCTGGTTGTCTCCCTGGAATCAAAGGGGAGATAATGCAGAAGATACAATGTCAAATGTCTTTAGTTGTTGGAAGATAAACGAGTAGGCCCCGAGAATACGTACAAGGTTCGAGTACAATTGTATACTCAACTCCAGGTTTTGTTCACAAATCGAGCTTGACATGAAATCGTACTCAAAAGGTTTCGTAATCTCGGGGCCGGAACAAGATATTATTTTTATGTTTGGATTGTTTTGAAGATCTGAAAAGATCTGAGAATTGTTCATGGCCCACAATGGCAGATGGATCGTGATGTTACCTTAGGCAAACATTTCCAGGGCATGTTCCTTTACCAGGAAATGTGTATCGGGTAGGATAGATATTTGGAATGGCCAACTATTATTATCCGTAATAGCCAAACATCCGAGAACAACAATTATGCCCTTGGAACCCGGATGTGTAGCCAAATACAGTGCACTCTGGCATTACCGTTATCTTTGTACTCTGGCAATCTGCATATATCAGCATAATTTCAAAATCCCGGCCAGCGACAATGCATTTAGCATTAGTTATCGTTTGAATAAACCGGCATCATTCTATTCCGTATCTCTATTCTTTCCGTTCGTCACTGACCTCCAGCGCTACACTTTCCACAGTACTTCCGGCAGTTGTCTTCAACCCACAGCTTGAACGAAGGATCGGTGCAGGTCGATTTGTCATACAAGTTACATTCTGGATTGGTATCCACGCATGCCTGTGACGGAGTTGCAAAACCTTTCCGAGAAACACATTGAAATTTAATTATATACCAATCGCTGAACATTTAAACATTTTCTAAGCTAAGCTTAAAAGCATACGATCACGAGTTTGTTTACATAATGGTCAAACGTATTTTTACATGAAAGTATGTATATTTGATATATTGGGCATATTGGGCAACTAGCTTATTTTCTGCATATATCACTGGTTTTCAATATTTCATATTTTATTATTCTTTAATATTTAGAGTATATGTAGCTTTATTGGTACCAATGGTCGTGAAAGGTTATTTTGACCTTGTACAATTATTAGAGTTATCCCCCTTAGTCTATTAGACTCCATAAAATTGAGATATTACAGTACATTACATCGGAGAAAAAAAAAATCATCTGTGAGTGTATGCCTTTAAGACGTGAGTCGCAGATTACGTGATCTGATATATATTGTGTAACCGAGGTGTCATGCGATATTCAATCACGTGATATTCTATATGGTTGCCCTAAACGAGCATTTGTATAATCTTTCGATTAGGTCAGACGACAAGATGGAGTTTGAAAAGTTGTGAAGTTCAACAGAACCTTTGAATGAATAGGCAATCTGGAAAACTACGCATGCATAGTCGATCGTTGGTGTTATCCATGCATGTCCCTTGTTTATTTATGAATTATGAGCATTTGAAACTCCGCCCAGGATCATAGGTGTAGTATAAGCATTCACATATTCGCTATGGTGCCAATAAAATATTAATAAATAGTAAACAATAGTAATAAGGCGCAATTATTTCTGTTTTCTATTCAGTGCTGGTACTGTGCCCTAGGCCTGTCATTGCAAAACAAAAATACATTTTCCAAAATTGTGAAAATATGTAGGAAAATATCAGGATCTGCATTTAAACCTCTCGATTCTCTGTATGAAGATCGTGTTTTGAAAGTTGCCACTAAGATAGTAAATGACTCTACCCACGATCTCATCAGGCATTTTAAACTTCTCCTTTCCGGTCGCAGATTCCTGATGCCAAAAAAAATTAACCAAAAGGGCCCGTACATCGTTTATTCTCGGGAGTATACATTTGTTAAATAATATCAATTCCTAGCTCCCTTAAACATTTTAATTTATATTTTAGGTTTATTGTTATTCTAGTGTATGCTTATAATGCGTGCGCGCGCGCGTGTGTGTGTGTGTGTGTGTGTGTGTGTGTGTGTGTGTGTGTGTGTGTGTGTGTGTGCATGCGTGTACGTGTGTGTGTGTATTTGGCATTTTTATGTATATTATTACAGTTAGCATTTTATGTCGAACAGGGTTGTATTTTTACCCTAGTGCTTTGTCTCGTTTTCCTATGTGTTGTTTTGTTTACTTGTCTACATACGTATCGTGTTTTTATATGCTCTCTTAAATGTGCAACAAAGTCCCCTGGTGGGAAATAAAGTCTTATCTTATGTTATCGTAGTAGTAGTATCTACTATGAAATTACACTTTGCAAATTCTATGAGAATTAGTATTATTATGTCTATGTCTATGATACTACTCTATGTCTAGACTATGTCTATGTCTATTGTGTCTATGTCTATGTCTATTATGTCTATGTATATGTCTATGAGTCCAAATCGCCAGAAATAGTAACTGTCCACGTATCTTAGGAGCGTCAGTTATTAACTTTAATCAGATTTACAGAATATTGTCCTCGGACATATCCTGGCATTGTTCATGTTCAAAAACGTGTTTGCAAGTAAAGATTATGACCAATAACGTATTAGAAGACAAAATACAGTTTCTGCTGAAAAGCAATTTTACCGTAATTACCCTAATAATTCTAATCTTCTATTTGTTCGAACACCTAAATTAATCTCCGAAAATAAATCAGATCAGTAGTAACGACACTTACCACTGCAGAATCCACAGTAAGCCGGACAATTATCCTTTGCCCATTGTGCGTATTGTCCCGTGCACGATTCTTTCCCATACAGTCGACAATCCACTTTGTCTTTGCAAACTGCAGTAGGGCATCTTTATATGTTAGTACATGTACCCGTTAAGACGAACGAAGGCATCGTAACCCCAGGTAATTCAACATACAGCTTTCTTGGTTTCAGATAAACCAGATGGCTTCAATATATTTAACTAAATGTACGCAATGCGTTTATGGCTCAAATTCGATATAGAATTCGCATCGATATATTAAAAATTGAGGGATGTGCACAAGTATGTATTACTCACGAACAGGGGGAAGTGTAGTCTGCATGGCATCCACCTTTGCCAGTTCCTGGACTGTGGTTCATCATTCATGATCAGCATCGACAAAAATAAGGCATGCTGAGCTTATTATGTGACTGGTGTGTTTTTCTTACCTAAACTTCATATTCTTAGAGTGTCGGCGTGTGAACATGGTTCGAGTCCAGGCCACATCATAACAAAACACGCTATTGGTGATATTTGTTGTTCCCATGCTTGGCGCTCAGCATCAATGAATGACGGTTCTGCTGAGAGGTAGTTAATGTGTTAGTGGGTTGAGAGGTAGTTAATGTGTTAGTGGGTTGAGAGGTAGTTAATGTGTTAGTGGGTATCCAAGTTCTAACTACGGCAGGACATTTTATGAGCTAGCACTAACAGGCGGTGGAAGCATGTCAGTTGTATAATGTCCATGCCTAAGTTTTCAAAGTGAATACTCACAAGAACAAAGTCTACAGAAGTAACGACAATTTTCCTCCGCCCAGCCCTTGAATTTAGGATCTGAGCACGTGCTCTTTGAATAGGAGTCACAGTTGTCTATGATATCTTTACACGGAAGTGGTGTCTTCGTCGGACCTAGAACAGAAACATGTGCATTGAATATGATAGCTGTGCGTGCGCGGGCTCGTGTGTGTATGTGTTTCAACTTGTTGCATTTCCGCCATAATGGAAACGTTCCACTTCTGTTCCGAGCGAATATCTGGAGATCTCGTCGGTCGAATCGAATGTGTTTGTTGTCTTAGTACCAAAGGTAAATAACATGCACAGATGCGATCTGATGACCTATAGTCTTTCGAACCATTTTGAATGGTAAACGAACGTGTTGGGTGTCCTTCTATACTTACAAAATAAATTTAGGGCCAGCAGATATTGTATGGGGAAGTTTTCTAATATTTTCATAATATTCTTCTTCTAAATGCTTCTGCAAGTTCTTGAAGAGTATCTGGGGAAGGTAGATGTTTGGAAATACTTCGTTGTGAAACACGGCTAAATTCATATGTCCAAAAAGACTACTGACCGTTAATTATCTTTTTGCATATATATACGCTATCATGACTTTTTCATCCATTGTTTCTTTCAGTATGTGGCAACAGAGATATGAAACCATCAATTAGAAGTTCGTGTCCTGCAATGCCGACTGCACATACAATGTAGGCCTACATGTTGCTGGACATAAAAAAAAATTAAATACAATAATAGTAGTAATAATAATAATAATAATAATAATAAATGATAATGATTATGATAACAATCGGTAATAATTTTAGTATTACGATAATAATAATACCGGTAATCATAATATCAATAATAATATTAATAATAATAATAATAATAACATAACATTACACTAGAACGTAACAAGATGTGATTGCTATGGGAGGAATCTTGAAGAAGACCCAGTCTGCCGAAATGTTTGTTATTGTGAATCTTGTATAGAAAATACTACTAATAAATGCAATTGCAGAGCACCATACAGTGCTCTGTGCTCACCCACACAGAGACCACAGAAATTTGGACAGCTCTTCTTTGCCCATTCCTCGTATGGGGCAATACATGACTTTTTTCCGTACCGAGGACAGTTGTCAATTGTATCCACACAATCTGAATAATAGACAATTAGAGGGACATGGGTAAGACATTTAAATAGTAATAATTGCGT
>JAUTBT010083871.1:0-12672 GCA_032361225.1 Lepetodrilus schrolli | reverse complement strand
ATGCCGGGCCCCCGGGGCGGGATTTGAACCTGGAACCTTTGGCTCCGAAGTCCAACTGTTCTACCTCTGCGCTACCAGACGCCCCATCAATATGATTATAAGCTTTATAAAACATATAAAAAGTGAACATTTGTACTGGATCAAATGGATATGACAGTATTGACTTGGCAAAAAAAAAAGAACTCATCGATATTAGATGCAAATGGAGATCTTTATTTCAAAATCACACCACAAATCAAAACAAAACAAACCATAAAAGACAACAACAAAACCTATTAAAATTATTAAATTCGTATTTACACATTTGTTTTCTATATAGAAAAACACCAGTGCTTGTACATTACTACGGAAGACCTCCCAGAGAGGTTATCGTTAGTAACACAGCAGAAAGAAGCTTATAGGGAAACAATCACGATTTCCTGACATATTTCATGGTCAAATGTATTTGACCTGAACGTATGTACATTTAATTTGTCTACACAAGTACATTGGGCAACAAGCTACATGTTTTCGCTTGTCAAACTAGTTTTCAATATATATATATATATATATTGTTTTTCATATTTTTTTTTTATCGGGAGATAATTTATTTTCAAGAATGAAAATATTGAAAACCAGTGAGACATCCGTAAAATGTAACTTGCTGACTATTATACTTGTATAGACAAAGTAAATGTACATACGTTCAGGTACAATACGTTTGGCCATGAAATATTTCAACAAACCGTGATTGTATGCCTTTAATAGCTCGCATAGGTTCAACCGTATTAAACCATCATTGACCATGAATAAAGATAGGCAGGCAGTGACACAAAATCGAAGTAATTTTGATTGGCTACTGGTAAATATGTATAGTAAACGTCTAATATATATTAATTACTGATAGTAACAAGCATTACTTTGAAAATATTATTTGTGCATTCAAATTTTATGTGTACTGTGGTTTATAACAATTATTGACAATTATATTAATGTTTCTGTCGACCGACCATTCATAATCTCCAATTAGTATTATTTATATATTTGACCCGACTGACTGGCAAAAATATCAAATTATATTTATTTTTATCACAGAAAAAATCAATCCGTTATCCAGAGAATAAAATAATTATGGCCTAAGTTTCAAGTTTAAATAAATATTTTTACAACAGTAAAATGTTTATCTATGAGGTCTACGTTTGGACTCGAAACTGTATGAAAATGGCTAACCTTTAGTAATTATTAATTAACTTTCAGCTTTTTTTCATCTAAAAAAATAAAGTTTGATAAATAATTTTTTTAAACATTTATATTCAATGTACAAATACAAACTGACGCAAAACACTCATTTATTTCCAGTTTGATGGGATAGGCGTACATAATTATGATCTTGCCCTTTAACGGTTTCAGTAACGATTTAAAATGGTTATGCTTGTAGGAATACAAGAATGTTTTGTCCGATTGGATTTTTAGAGAAGGATGTTATCCCAGGGAAATTGACGGACATTAAGTAGAGGCATAATGATATTTGTTTCGAGGATGGTTTTGACCAAGGGGCGTAGACAACACCTTACCCCGTGTAGCAGTGGAAGACCGCTAGTCATAATCAGGCCTACCAATGAAATATCAGTGTTGCAATCAAATTAGATGAGTTGCACGCGCTATTCAATGAGTCTGCACGCCAACATTGAAAAAAGCAATATAATTCGATGAGTTCGCACACTATTTAGTTTAGCAATCAGTAGTGGATGATTTGCATTCACATCATCACGCATGCTTGATTCCAAGCTCCAGAAATAGAATCGACTTGTGCGCTTGTAGTAGAAAATGCACACTTCATAGTACCGTTATTGGGGCATAATCGCCAGAACCTGTTACGAATAATAAATAGCTGTAATCGGGTCCGTAAAATCTTCAGCTGGGCTACCAGAGATTTGACCTGGATCGTGTCAAGTTGACCTTTCCGTACATCAACGACAGACTTTGACAATTAGGCACCGAGTATGAGATACCAAACGTATCGTATTACAGTAAATATGACCGTTATACAGCAGTTTTGATTAATCCCCCAAATAGTGATTATGAAGCAATACTACTTTCTATTTTCCAAACGAAGGAGAGCGCCATATTTATTACTTTCTGAAGCCCGCATGCGCATTTACTAATGAACCCTTTTTGCCGAATATAAACGCTAAATGTTTCACTAGTGTGCAAACTCGTCGAATAATATTGCTTTTTTTCAATTTTGGTGTGCAAACTCATGTGTGTATGTGTGCAGTTAGGCCCGTGCGTGCACGTGTAATCATATCGAAATTTTTCACGGCGACAAACATTGCTACTTTCCTTTGGAGTGCAAGCAAATAGGTAAAGGATAAAGTTCTATCTCAGAATATAAAACGCCGAATTTGTCGCCGCGAAATTCGCGTTTTATTTTGTGTGAAAGAGCCTGTATTCGTTTGGAACTGTGTCTAGAACATTGAGACGAACACGGAGATGAAGACGACTGCCAGAGACGCCATCAACGGCTTCATACCTGAAACAAGATATAACATCAAAAACTGGAATTCTCGTAAAGAGGTGGTTATCAGCCTCCCAAATTTAATCATTTAATTTTAATTTTATTTTTTTAATTTTTTTTATTTATGTATCTTTTGTATACTTACTGCTATCAGTACATAGGTTGAGTTTCTCATGATCAGTTTTCAGCACAGTAGTATTCGACGCGCCATCACAACCCTTTATTGTGGCATCGGTGATGTCGTCTAGACACTTCGTGTAAGTCTTGCTAGAACTGTTCAGATAAGAAAACATATTTTGAAGGTCACTATTTTTATATAATTTAGAACAAATAAATAATTATTATTATATTATTATATAGTGTTGATAAAATCATAATTTAAGTAGTTGATCAGTTACGACGTCCTTTGTTTCAAAGTATCAGTGTGTGTGTGTGTGTGTGTGTGTGTGTGTGTGTGTGCGTGTGCGAGCGTGCATAGTGCAAATAGCGTCTACGTAAAGAATACTCCGAAATCTCGTCAATAGTTTTGCACGTGCGTTGTGTCGAGGCCCGTTAGTGCCGAGAACAATGCACGTGCAAAACTATTGACGAGTTTGAGAAGTTTATTCTACTTAAACCTAAACTGTTGAGTTCTACATATTGACCTGTTAGGGCCAAAGTGTCTAGGGCCAATGCACGTGTTTACATGCAAGGCAAGGCTACCTATTGACTAGTTGCAGGAAGCACGTGTAGTAGCACATTTTTTAGTTCAGAACAGAGATACATCGAAGCAGCGAGTACAATATGATGGACACTCGGTCGAAATTTCCCAATGTCTCGATTTCCTCCCGCACCCACCTCCCTTTTCTTCCATTCTATTCACGTATGCGTCATTTTATCACATGCAATGATATCCGCGACACTAGAATAACGCAATTCTGTAAGGATACTGATTTAACGACATGGCGAAAGATACATGTACAACTCGAACTCATGTGTCTGTCGATAGAAATCCAATATGGAAGCCGGATGTCACATTATATAACCAACGGAACTTTCCGAGGATGGCCGATTGTGACGTCATATAGTGCTACTGTTATTTTTACAGTACTAGTCTTTAGCTCACTATACTATCTTAGGGTTAGGGTTAGGGTTTAGCAATAGCGATGTAATTAAACATATTTTGGACACATTTTATAACAACAAAGATGATCGCGAACATCGAATCACTTTTCTATTGAAGTGATGGTAAAATATAACTTAAGAACTCGCTAACTGAAGCGTCTGTAAAAATACCAGACTCATTCCGTAATAGCATCAAACTCCTTACAGGGTTTCCACAACACGTGGAGCGACAAGACTTCGTAAATTTGTGTTATGCTTTCATGTGTTCCCCGGTAGCGCAGTCGGCTAGGCGCTCGGACACTGTAACTTGTCGCCCATGTGCAGGTTGTCACAGGTTCGATTCCCAGTTGGAATAAAAAAAATAATTTCGTTTCTAGAAACGATGAAACTTGAGGACGGAATGTTTTCCCAATGTTAAAGATGAGAGGAAAACATGAAAAAAATGAGGGGTGCGGGCAGAAATCTTTCCAAATATACACTAATCTATGATGAAATATACAAGCAAAATGAAATCGTAAACCCTTTAATTAATGTTTAAAATGAGATTTAAAAATCAAGGTTGCTAATGTCAGGTTTTGACGGAAACACCTGACGTTAGCCATGCCATTAATGCTAGTTTAAATTTTCCTAGAAATACTTTTGGACTTCTAAAATAATGTTGCATACAACAATTATATGGGCATCTTAACTTGTTGCTAATATCATATTTTGACAGAACTGTTTGTTGCTAATGCATATATATTATTGTCATTACACTTCATTTTCATACTCGGGTCACGTTCTAGACACATGTTTTGGCGAGAAAGCAGGACAAACTTGTTTACTACATAATGTAGTACATTATTTAGACTGTCCGCTTGCTAACATCATCACTTGGTAACGTCAGCGATAATTGACAGACTGGGATACATATAATATATTACTTGCTATGACCTCCTCACACATGCTTCTGTTGAAGTCAGAAATAAACATATATCCTGGGATATCTATTTTTTAAAATTGCTTTGCTAACGTCAGAATACTTGACAGAAAAAGAAGACCAACTGATAATTTGATAACATTTCTTTTATTTAAAAAAGTGTTGACTGGTATAATTTTTGTTTTGTGTTTGAATTGGGGTTTAGAGTTGCGTTTAAGATTCTTTCACTTATATCACAACTTGTCAGTTTAGGGAAGGAGGAAACCTGCAACATCTATAGCGCTGAGTGTTGCAGTAAACCTGCGAGCACCAGCTGGTACTGACAGACCAAGGATGATATCTGCATTGCCACTCTACAGACAGCGCATCCTGTCAATATCACATCAGAAAGGGAACTTCCGCGAACGTTTATGCAGGGACAGGACCTTTGGCTCCGAAGTCCAAATGTTCTACCACTGCACTACCACCCGCCCCCTGGGTACTTAAGTTTGTGTGCATTTATTAGTAAAAAGATACAAATACATGATAAATACAAGCATTGCTATAAAGCAAAGGGGAGGAGATTTTATCAGACCCTCTATTTACATCAGGAGTTGCTTCCGACACTTTTTAGCAATTAAATCTGGGAAATTCAATGTAAATTTTCTTAATATATTATAATTGAAATTTTCATTTTTTTAAAAGATATATAATACCATTACAATAATCATTGATGCCATATCAAGTCCATAGAATAATTGTATTTAAAATGAAAGGGCTATTGTTTTAACAGACAGTGGTGCACTTTTATATGGAACCGGTCTGAAGTAATGTGTATTTTATATATATATATGTTTTAAAAAAAAAAACCATCAATGTGAACGTGTATTTTTCATATATAATAGATCTACAATATAATTATGAATCACCTCACAGAGTGAATCGTGTATTGCGATGTTTGAAGAGAAACAGTGATTCATCCATGAATTGTGACATCCCTACTGACCAATGACACATTACATCTCTGATTTTATGTTTGCCAGTTTATAACCATAATCGGATACATTCTATATTTCTACATACATTGAAATTAACATAAATAATATTATTTTCTCACTTTGTTTTAGCACCCGGGTGGAGAAGAGGTTCTGCTAGAGCAGGGAGGTAAAATTCATTTTTATTTTAATGTTTTGAAAATACGGTGAAATTACTGCCTGAAATGGATTTTATTTTTCAACTCAACTGCTCCTATATTTTCTAAATTCTACCAAGTACTATTTACTGTACTCCTCACAAATGTCCTGTTTAATAGCAATGTTAGTTGTGTTTACCATAACCATGTTTAAATTTTGTTCTGCATTGATCCATATTACAAGCAACATAATGAAATACTGTTTTGTATTTTGTCATACGACGAGTCTGACTTCTTACCTTGTAAACAATAGATGTACTTTTAATCAGTTCATTCTCCATTGTCTAGAATTGTAGAAAGAACATGTTCTTACCTGGAATACCATTATTATATTTTGATTAACGGTTTACGATTATAGAATATTAGTAACTTGGATTGAATACAACAAGAAATGTTGACATTTGCTGTTGTCCTTTCTCAGGCGGCGATGCCACAGAATCATTTGAAGATGTCGGACATTCCACAGACGCACGAGAGCTGATGAAGGACTACTGTATAGGAGAACTACATGGGGTAAGCCAGTCTGAGATTATCTCCCTTGTCCCGTACAACTAATCTTGCAATGCTTTCCTTTGTGTGAAATGTTGTCGCGCATGGATGAAATATTCTAGCTGTGATGTAAGGCACTCTTTAAATCAATTGAGCAAAACCCTTATTTGAAAAATCCTTAGACTATCCATAGTCTCAGAGGGTAAAAGTATAACATATTGATAGGTAATATATTTATAATTTGACTTTAAATGTGGAATCAAATTCTAATCTATTTTTAAAAAAACCAACACTCCAGTCCCCTGTACGGTTTAAAATGCGTAACTTGTACCATAACATTAACTTTACCTGCAGCAATATTTATTAGGTGAATGTCTAAATGTTATAGGGGTGGGTGGTAGCGCAGTGGTAGAACAGTTGGACTTCGGAACCAAGGTTCCAGGTTCAAATCCCTCCCCGGGGGTCCGGCGAACATGGAGTTATCTTTCTGACGCAATATAGATAGGATGCGATGTCTTTAGAGTGGCAATGCAGTTATCAACCTTGGTCTTATCAGTACCAGCCGATGATTGCAGGTTTACTGCAACATTCAGTGCTACAGATGTTGTGGGCTACCTCCTGCCCTAAACTGACAAGTCGTTATATAAGTGAAAGAATCTTGAAAGCGACTTAAAATTGCTATTATATTGTTTCCTACATAAGTCCTGCTCGATATTGCCATTTTATTACAGCTCTATAAACAATATTCATTTTATCTTTTCAGGATGATAAAACCAACAGTAATTACAAGGTGAGTGAGCGAGTGCTGAGTTTCTAACCATGGGTCATGTTTGTAGCTGTGGTATATTGTGGAGATAACATCTCGCAGCAATAGTCCAGAGTTGGTAGTTAAGTAGTCTTAATTCATAGTAGTCCTGTAGCCATAATTCATTCAAGCTGAATTCTCTACCACATACCAGTAGAATGTGTGCATGCTTCTATTCTGACATCCATGACCACTGTCTACTTATTAAATTTGTGTAGCACCATGGCCGATATGATTATCTAGAACTCCGTTCTGTAGTGAGCACAGTGTTCTGAGTTCTAAAATATTGACCAATCCAATCCTGTGTTATTTAAAAGGTAAGACCGTAATGATTTACGCGCCTATCTTCTCAAACTGGAAATAAATGAGTGTTTTGCATCAATTTATGTTTGCACATTGAATATAAAGTGGTAAAAAGATTATCCAATTTTTGGTTTTAGATGAAAAACTGTAATTTAGTATTGACAACTGAAAATGCACCAAAACAAGCCATCGCTTGTCATCCTAGTCTGCACTCTAGTATGCGACGGTAACCAAGGTTGGATAACAGTGGATTCAGACTCCAGCAAAGACTTTTCTGTGATAGATTGTCCAGGGTGTGCTTATGCATTTGAACCGAAATTAAGTCATAATCATAAATGTAGTGTCACAGAGCATTTTGATCATTATAATAAACCAAACGCGCGATTTTTTGACATATTCTCATATTTGAAAATGGTATGTTTTACACCCGACTACTCAGACTAGAACTAGATGTCAATGTCATGTTGTTGTTCATAGGATGTAATGTACAATACAGTGTTTTCAACCACATACAAACCTAATGTCATTTCTAGTAGACTAGTTTGGAAGTTTATAGATTGAGTGTCGAAATTGCAATGTTCGGTAACTGCTGCAATCGTAGAACCGGTCCGTCGAATATGACTGCCAACATTATGGTCTTGCCATTTAAGATGGGCAATCATGGCATCATGATATAGGCAAGTATTTAAACTTGTGAGGGGACCCTCTGATTGGATGACCAGAACAAATTGGGCATTTGATGGATGTTAATTAGGCAATGGTTACCTGTCTCAGGGGATGCTATTTTGATAGTAGTTAATATCATGAAATTAATTATTTATGACATACAATCACAGTTTGTTGACATATTTCATGGTCAAACGTGTTTTACCTGAGAGTAACAAGCTACATGTACCTGTATGCCCCACTGGTTTTCAATATTTTCATATATTTTGTGTGAATTTGTTTATCTCATGAAAATATTGAAAACCAGTGGGACATGCTGAAAATGTAGCTTAATGGCTGATATACTTGTGTACATACTTTAAGGTAAAATATGTTTGACCATGAAATATGTCAACAAACCATGGTTTTAAATCAGTATGAAAGTCATTCATCATTGTCTAACCTATATGATGAGAGTTTGTGCAAGAGTTGGCCACTAGGATACATTGTAAGCTATATTATGTAATTGCTTTTTAGACGAACACTGGGGAACATGTTGGACAAGGAACAAAGTAAGTATGATAAATTGCACTTCCAGCATGCCTCGTGTTTTTATTATTAGTATTATTATTGTTGTCATTATTATTAGTAGTATTAATAATATTAATATTATTATTACAATCATTGTATATGTATGTATGTACAATCTGCATATTAATCAACTAATACTAATCTACATCTTTTAGGGATACATGATTGTATTACTTTCATTTATTAGTATCGGGGGGGGATTTGTAATTGTAGATATTTCGAAATGAAGTTCCATCTTGGAAAAATGTCACAATATATTGCAATAAACATGTGTTGTATATGCATGTTGCAAGACAATTATGGCATACTACTCAAGAAAGTGGGTGTTACCACTGAATAGGTGCAGTAGAGCCAAGAGTCCCAAATATTCAAACATGCCATGAGCATCCGGCAATATTGTCTGTAGAAATAACCTTTCCAATGTGGTCAAGATAGATAGGATACAATGTCTGTACTTCATACTGCAGTTATCTTTCTTGGTTTTACAATATCGACCACAATGGATGCAGGTTTCGATTTATTAAAATATTATAATGGTTGAATTTAAAACATCCTTTTCAGAATGTATTACATGTATTTTCCGTGTTGATGATTTAATATCACTTGAACTGATTTTCGACCCAGGCAGCTGAAGATTTATTGCAAGTGTCATTGAAAGTGCTTGTGACCTAGGAATGGATTTACATATGTGGTTTTCCTTGCAGTGGGGACAGCAGTAGTTGGACAGGATGGTTTCTTCCCCTTGGCATGGCTATAGCTGCTGCTCTTATCTACCGCTTTGTCCTGTCACCTGCCAACTAGACCGTGTCCCCATCTCTGACCAGACTGCTCTATTGTGTGAATGTCTCCAACGATATCCCAGTTAACCCTCCGTGAACATTGTGAATGGATGATTTGTTAATGAGCACAGAGCAGTTTGAGGGTTAACTCGGATATGATCATGTGAATCCATTATTTGTTTTGGACCAGAAATTGTCCTTTATTTTATTTGGTAACGTTTCATTTTTATATAGGAATTGTATATTCATGAAGGACTATTGAAGTGATATAGGAAATGTATATATATATACAGTAGACATTATATAAATAGGTATTTTCGAAAATATTAGGAAATGGCAATGGGGGTGAACACTATACATACTATGGTAGTACATATATATTTTTACAATGCATTAAGACTTTGAGCTTATTTCATTCACACTTTCTAGCAGCAAGAGTTTGTATGTTTTCACAATTAGCAGTGGTAGCATTTAAGATTTTCATTTTGAATTTTAATAAATACCATAGTAATTATTCAGACGGATACTTCATGTATGAATGTATAATTACTAAAATCTGGGTTTCAAGGCAGGACTATGATGAGGTAAAATGAATACCTATTGATGGAAGTAGCTACACTCATTTGAATAATTCACATGTAGTAATTTATTATAAGGAAAATGATTTCAATAATTTCATAAATCAAAACATTTATTGGCAGAGATTATCCAAGCCTACCAACTGCTATTCGTATGATGATGAAGAATGAGAATGGTACATGTATATTCTGTAGAGAATGTATCAATGTATTAATAAATTATGCTGTTTATCTTGAGTGATCTTTTTTGCTTGTTTGTGGTAAAGTGGAACTGGTCTCTTCATTATGGTAATAATAATAAATATATGCATATAATGTGCAAAGTCTATGCTTGGAAGATTGCGCATGGCTTTGGGGCACCCATCTACACACTATCATGGCCAATCATGTGTAGCACAGTGATCTAGGGGTAGTCTGACTCATAGTCTATACTCTGGGTTCAAGCCTAGTTTATGTCATCATGTAGCACTTGAGCTAAATGTTTAGGTCCAAACTACTCCAGTCCACCCAACTGTGAATGGGTACCCGGTAGGATGAGGTGGAATTGTGAATGTAAACCTAGTGCCTTAACTGGCAGCTTGGGTTGAATACTTCCCATGGAGTTGAGAATGTGATGAGTGCATATTGATCTATTGACTGGGGTAATAATGTAGCGCCGTGAGCAAGCTTTCAGGCATGAATTTGGTGCAATATAAATAACATGCATTATTATGGCTGCCAAGCTCTGCAGTTGCTGCAATGCATGGAGATTGCTTTGCTACATTATGATAATCTCCCCACAGATAAATGCCCACCATGTACAATTACAATAACACTTATAAGAACCAGAAGAAGCATTCCTTTCTAGATTGAGTGAATGTTGTACAAATTGTGGATATTTTACAGTCTAAGCTGAATGCTCTCCTGACAGCGGTAAGACATAGCCCATGTGTCCATTAGAAGGTTTAGGTGGATATTGATAACAACTAACCAATTAGAGAGTCAATAATTACCAGATGCACATACCTATTAAGCAGTATGAAAACTTGGCTACCCTTATTAAACCATATATAGTAATTTTGAATTAGAAGTCGTACTAACGATCGAAAACAAAACCCAAAGCATTTAATAATGGGGACATCGTATTGGAAATGTAGGCCTACTACCCAAGGCAAAACGTTATCTACGGCACTGCACTGTATAACGATGGTATGGTATTTACTAAGTTGCTACACACTGAAGTCTATAAAAAAAAAAAAAAGTCACATTATATCCCGTGGCGGATTTAAAAGAACATCTGGATATTGTACTTTGAGCTTCCAAATTGTCGACGTCTTCATCAGCTTCCATGTTATAATGCATACTGAGATAGTGATCGAGAATTTAGTTGCAACTAAATTCTCGATCACTATCTCAGTATGCATTGTAGCATGGACCCCAATCGAAAACAAAACAAAAAGCAACTATTTCACTTTATTTCACCCTGTAAAGACATGATCTCGATGTATTAGAAATTCCCGGTCACTCTGTCAATTATGTTCTTAATGGTGATCATCTGCAGCCCTTTCTTTGTATCTGTCGCAGAACAACGACACATCAATTGCAATACAAGAGCATCATGATTACTAAGACGTCTTCATCAGTCCTAACTTATTAGTAAACGTTTCATCAATAGTGTAGTCATCCTATGTAAATAGGTCTACGTGGCCAGGACGTGCAGGCCCACATGGTACTAATGGCAGCCGCGGGAATGCTACAATCCCGAGTTCACTTGCCAAAGACAAAATTATCTGCAGGCACGGGACTTGTAGATACACCCCTGACTGTATTCGTGTACAGAAAACTTTGCAACATCAGTGCTTGGAAGCCTACTATATAGACATATTTGTACCGCCTTGGACTATCTCTGACACAGTAACTTACCGTATTCCTTCCCAGTATAGCCCCACCAGTCCCAGCAGCCCAAGGGATTGTTAACCTTCTGAGATTTGGCTTGAGGGTACAGTACGATGATGTTGTTCAACTCGGCCACCTCGTTGTATCCGGCGTGTCTTGCGAACTCTTCGCCGATAGTCTCCCTGGAGTATACAATCATACGTTAGAGAAAGTATTACGTCTCCGTGTGTTACTTCTGGTTTCAGATAGTTATATACTAGGGAGTCTACTATGACACCTGTCTACAGAGTACATCTTTATCCCTAGACTAATCACAATTAGCCATATACACCGGCAGTGTTCCTATTCCAATGAATCTGTAGTTATGCTTTACTTTAAGGTAACCGTAGTTTCAGAGAATAATGTTATTTTATTTTGATCTTTGGTTTAATTAATCATTCATTTTGATTGCTTTTGTATTAATAAATAGGAGGCATACATAGTGAAGTTTTACCCTCTCTCCTATTCATTTCGTGCACGTAAATCTATTGGTACCGTGAATATTACGATATCTGTGGCGTCACATATTATCGACATCCCTCGTGTTTTATACGTAAACTTCTTATACGAGATCAACGCTAATATCCAAAGTATGTGTTAGTGTTTACCTTTGCATCTGGCATCCATGGAAAGCGACATGAACCTTGCAGACTGTGGGGGACAAATATATATATCATAGTATTGATACATGTATACATATACATGCATGCCTACCTGTACATATACTACTACTATATGTTGTATACACAATGTTTTGTGTATTTCAGTAAGTGGGTCCGTCATGATATTACTTGTAATAGTACTTAATGGTGGTGATGTACGTCCTGATGTGTGTGTGTGTGTGTGTGTGTGTGTGTGTGTGTGTATGTGTGTGTGT
>JAUTBT010083860.1:0-12673 GCA_032361225.1 Lepetodrilus schrolli | reverse complement strand
TTTTATTCATTGACAACATTGCACGTAGTATTCAAGTGAACAAAATACTTTTGACGAAAACATTTCCTTAGGAACAAGTATATTGAGCAACAAGTTGCATGTTCCGCATGACCCACTGGTTTTCAATATTTTGATATGTTTTTTTCCCCCACGTATTAAAAATCGCCAAGATAAAACAAATCAATAAAGTATATTCATCACATAACATATGAGTTTGGGAGTGCAATAAACCCATTCTATAAATATAAATATTTTCACTACTGCAATAGCACAATGCATTTTTATATTTGTATTCATACGCGATATCAAAGTATTTTTGGACCTCTTTTAGAGCTTCATCTTGGGACTTAATTTGTGGAATATAAAGTTAAAAGATTTCTTCAATTACATACACATTTATTAATACTAGTATTTTACACATTTACTTGAAACTATATTTTGTCTGCGTGCTTTAACCCAGTTCCCAAGATATTTGCCTATATAGTGTTTGTGACTGAACATCGCTATTACAATAGTTTTTATAGTAATGTAATAAATAGAATCTCACATTCGTGTTCATATATTACTGAATTTATTAAACGCATTTGCAAACATGTTATTATGCTCGCAAAAGTCTCGCATAATCTCAGTTTAGCCAACTTGTTTAATACATTCAGTAATACATGACCAGCCATATGAGAATCTCTATGTATTGTTTTTATTAGAAGCATGTGCTTGATAAACACGTTTATGCGTAATTTGTATTATTCCTGTAAAATACTTTGTTAACTACAATTATTGTCATTTCATCACTTGCAGACGGAAGTCCCTAATACAATACCATACCAAATTAGTTAAACGGCGATTATGAGTCAGACTAGAATAATGCAATTATAAACATTCCAAAAGCTTTGAAACTTGTTATTATTTCGGCATACTGTGTTTCTTTATTTCAAATATATCGCAAGGTCAATAATAAATGTAGAAACGATAGTGCTTAGGTATTATTGGCTGGAATTATAACAATAAACATTGTTTAAATACTTTGGCTATTTGGACAAGATACTCTGAACTGCGACTGATGTCAATGTTTTCAAAGACATATGTCCCTAGTTCAACCCAAAGATTTCTGGCGGTGTTCATGGTTGAAATAATTGCTCATGTCGAACCGTTTACCATACTGATGAATTTCAAGAGCACTTGTATATTATCATTATATCAAGCCATACATGCACTTGCTGTTCGCCTCACAACACATGTTATTCTCTTCACAATGTTGAGAAGACAATCAATTCGAAAGGGAGAGTCTATTTTAGGTTTAGAGGAGTACAGTCTCATGTAGAATAGAACACTTCCGGCATGGTCACATGCTATCAGTTTGACAGCAAATGTGGAGGGAAATTAACAATATGGTCACATATAGTGATATATTATTACAATATGTTCATGTCTACCATGTGCACTATAGTATCATTACAATATTTACAATGTTCAACCTCGTTTTCATAGACTTGTTTGTACCTTTGGTCATGGAACCCGGGTACAACTAAACTGATAATAATAGGTAAATGTAGTTATCTAGTTCAATGGTGGCATATATCGTTTTAGTCATTTTGTAAAACCATTACGTGCCATGGTGCTAATTGAGCCATAATGGCAACATTTAAGCTGCCATCGTGGATACCTGTCAGCGATAGGTCTCAAAGGAGCTGGATGAACGTATAACTATGAGAGTTCGGACTTCTGGAAACCATGCAGATTATTTCCTTTCAAGCGTAACCGCATTATGCCTCAAACTCTGATAAAGAATTACCGAAGCCAATAAATATGTTCAATATATAGGTTTCCGACATCTTTCAGATCGTATTCCGTCACAAAGACGTAGATAGTAGTTCCCAAGACAGTTATTTTGATCTACTTTTGGATAAGATAGGCATAATTATAACGTGTAAATCTATTGACCCGAATGCAATAAAATGCTCTCATGTCACCAAATGCATCCATTGTATAAAGGTATGTTTGTATGTTCATTAAACTGGTAAGACACACACACACACACACACACACACACACACACACACACACACATACACACACAGACACACACACACACATACACACACACACATACATACACGCACATAAATTAACTGAAGTGATGAGTATGGGTGAGATCCAACATTATTTAGTGGGTTTATTATGATGATCGATCAACATATCTCCTGAACAAATTACTATATGCTATACCCTAAAGAGCAGCCTGCAGTAAGTGAGTGGATTACCACATGGTGGTTACAGCATGCAGAACAAAGTAAAGCCGTGTACATCTACCGTGTCTAAGACTGACTGCCTCAAGCAGTACAAGGGCTAACAGTAGTAGCACAATTATACACATAATGAACCAGTTTGGACGGAGACTGGACTGCACATCTGAGAGGTGGGAATATCAATGGACGTTATTGCTTTGACCAAAATGTCAAGGGATTAGATAGACGCTAAACTGCTTCGATACTCCATTGCCTTTAAGCAATTTGTATACAATATATATGGACACAGATCTGTGTCTATGTTAACGTGTGATTGTACGTAGTAGGATAGTGAACCTTATTGAAAGCGAAATATATTGAGATTCTGTATAATTCAGCTGTAGAGATTAATCTTCGTATTGGTAAGGCGACCAGCAAATAAACATAACTATCATAGATTAAATCTTCCAGATCAATAGCTTGAATAAAAATGCGAAGTACATTATGTGGTGTAATTAGAGAATAACCCACTCGATAAGTGTGATTACGGAAAATATGTCCAAGTGAAAAGTAAAGCCGTGCACATCTACCGTGTCTAAGACTGACTAAGCACGAGAAACACAAACATACGTAATCGACACTGTTGATTATGGAATCCTTATTACACAGTAGATATCCACCACGTATATTGAATTTTAAAAAAAAAGGATAATCAATTACAATGGGGTGAAATATGGATTTGTTGAAGTTTCTATTCTACAATTAATTTCACGAGGGACATATTTTCCGCAACCACCCGTATCGAGTGGGTTATTCTAATTATTCAATAGACGTTTCAGTTACAGAATACACATAGTTTAGCGCCGCCCCAAATAACACTATTTTGTCCGCGGATATCCATTGGCAGCAGAGATGGTGGCTGGGAACAAGCGACAGTCATTCTGTCTGGGGACAGCCGTTCGATTTTTCTTCCCGCAGTCTGTGATAATGTTTTCTAATAACAGCACGCACGGTTTCCGCCAACAGCGCAATATTCCGCATCTAGTGGAGTTCATTATCTGCATGCAGGTGTTTTTGATTCCGATACTAAGTTGCCTTGGCATTCTTGGGTCCATATTTTGCTGCACGGTACTTTTAAAGACTCGACTTTTGAAGAAGTTTTACACTCACTTTTTAGTATGCATCTCGGCGGCCAGTGGTGGGTTTCTCGTGGTTGTGATGACGACGTGGGTGGGTGTCCAAGGTATAGACGTGTACCGAGCGCCGGGACTCTGCCAAGTGGTCGTATTCGCCAGCCACTTCTTCCCCTTCCTGGCGAGCTGGTCGACTTTAATAGGAGCGTTCCTCATTCTGTGGGATTCCTTACAATCCAGGACTGTCACCTGGATGAACAGCCCCGGGACTGCTAAATTCATAATAGTTGCAATAGCCTTCTTCGGATTCACGATCTATTCGTACAAGACGTGGACCAACGGAACGACCATGGTCAACGGATACCTGATTTGTTCGGTGCTGCCAGAGAATGAAGAAGCCATGGCGTTGTTGAACATCCTAGATATACTGTTTCTCCTGGCTGTCCCGTCAGTGTTCTTCCTCGTGTTTGATGTATTATTCATCATAACCAGAGTGACCGGAAACCAGGCGTCAGAGTGCTCGAGAAGACACAAGGACGTGATGAAGATCGTCATTGCACATTCCATTACATTCCACCTTCTCGGTACGCCCAGTGTGGTGTCGATGCTGGTGTTTATCGGGAATCGCTGGATAAGTGGAATGTTCCCATCCTACAAGGAAATATTAATTCAGCAAGTGTTCCAGTATCTGTTTTACTTATACTTTGCTGTCTTGCCATTCTTGCCATTAATTACTTCACAGAAGTTTCGATTCTACCTCTTGGTATTGCTAGGTTTCAAACCGTCTAGACGGAGGAAGGGCACTTTACTCCGTCGGCAGCCATCGTTTCTGTGAGCCATCCTGCCTCACGACACATGTTTCAGACTTCCGTGAGAATTTACAATATAATGTATCCCCCGATTACCGTTTTTCGATAAAGTAATAATTATAATGTGAAAATTTATATTGCGCCAAATGCACGCTCGAAAGCATGGTCATAGCGTTACATTAAGTAAGCGTAGATCGATTTATTTCGCAAAATAAACAAAACGAAACCTAAAATGTGTAGTTCCTACATAATTACGCAGTTCCCCCATTAAAAAAGACTGATCCTGTACCGGAATCACAGTCACCTGTATTCAATAATTATGATAGGTTCGCAGTCGCAGTGATTTCCCGGTTTGGAAGAACTGGGTCTTCTTTTTTGTATCGCGTGTGCCACCAATCATTTATGAAAGCAGACGACTTATTCCGTAAGTACAGGGCATTCTGTTTATGTGTTATTCGTAATTTACAATGATGTTGCATTTTTTACTACAGCATTAACTCATTCTACACGTAACATGTATGCTGATGTTATATTCAATATACATTGTATTAAATATTCTAGATCTAAAACAATAACATGCTCTGCATAACCATCCTAAGACTAGATATTTCGTCTGCTAATACAGACTTATTCAGGTCTTATGATACAGAATGTGTTAGATATGTTATATACACTTCCTCTATAAGTGTATATACATGTATGATTTATCTGTGGACCTAATGAAGTGATGTGTGTTGGTCGATGGTCTAGCGGTCACGTCGTGCAATGAGCAACTGTGAATATGCAGTGTATTAAATCGACGGAATATGGAAATCCGAATTTGCACATGCAGCACGCACATGAAGCCAGAGCACATGGTGGACACAACCAGCGACATGAGAAGCTAGACAGCGCGAGCCTGGCCTCTGATCCACCCAGGTCTTAGACAACAGGGGCCGTATGCATGAACATGGACTACCGTATGTCCAGCATAGGCGCTATGCTATGCTCGGGCTAGCTAGTCTGTGGTTTAGACGGTGCTCGAGTTGGTATGCATGAACTTGTCTTAACCGAAAATAGTCTCTGCTTGGCTAGTCTGCGGAATGTAGCATGATAGTGGACTGTGCTTTGACTCTCACTGGGCATCTCATTCTAAATTGGTCCATCACAAGTTTTAATCTTTCACCATTGCATACTTTATTCTATTGTGTTCACACTATATATTCCAATTCAATTTCATCATTCCATTTGTTCAATCATATATTTCACTTTTAATCAAACCTTTCTTGGCATGTTTTTCCTGCTGCGTTTCATTATAACGCATTCATATTGCATAATTAATTCATTCATAGTCGCGTATTGGTGAAAGATTACCGCTCCGACGTAAAACCTAATTCACTCGCTCACTAGGGATAATCTTTGTATTCGACGAGCTTCAGCGAGATTATCCTTAAATGTAGGATATAGACGATATCTAAAGACACAAGGTTAATAATCTCCATCGTCTAATGTCAAGCTTAACTACTAAGTAGAAATTGTCAAAGTGTGAATCGACATATTAAAGTTACGCGTAAGAATACATACAGGTCAGTAAATTGTAAACAGCTTTGCGCATTGATAAACACTCCAAAAGGAAAAGAAACTTTAAGAACAATTTTGCAAAATGTAAACATGTATTAAATGTCGTTGATTAGCACATCTGGGTTTCCGATCGTAATTTGCCTTTCTGACGCAATATTGATGTCTGTAGAGTGGCAGTGCGGATATCCTTGGTCTTGTCAGTACCAGCCGTTGCTCACAGGTTTACTGCAATATCAGTGCTACGGATGTTCCTCCTGCCCTAAACTGACGAGCCGTGATATACGTGAAAGAATATTGATTATGGATCTAAACCCAAATTTTAAAAAAAGAGGGGAACGGATCGTAACGTTGTGAAACACTTTTTACTAGGCGATAACATTTGTTTCGTTTAGGAGCTCTTAAATAGTTAGGAGGCAGTCTGGTGGTTATTTAATTTTAATATTTTGACAAATTTGCAGATGTGGCGACGGTATCATTTTCTCCAAGACTGCTGGCTTCTTGACAGATGGCGCATCTACAACCAGTCCGTACTTCTCTGTATTCAGTATTAACGCTGGGGCCGTCATTAACTTTGAGTGCAAATTCATCGTCTGCACTAAATGCGATGGCGTAAGTGTCTTAAGTTTGCCTGAATATTTAATACTGGTATTGAAGACTGCCTCCGTGGCGTAATGGTTAGAGGAGTGTCGGTCTGGAGTACGGAAGGTCCTGGGTTTGATCCCAGGTCGCTTTGTACCAAAAGATGTTGAAAGATGTTACTTGTTGTTACTTGTTGTTTCCCTGCTCGGCAAAAAAATGGTAAAACAATGACTGGTCGGCTCAGAATCGGTGTAATGTGTCTGAGTGGGGTTCCCATCTGCAACATGATTTTCCAGGGAGCTAGCAATATACAAACTGGTGGAAATGCATGTAAGCAACAAAACTAGTATCGAAGATAAACATGCAAATAAAAAAACAATTCGTTCATCCTCCCCTGGCGTGAAGAACTATTACTATATTGCTAGTATTCAAAAGTGAACGAATTCTTCCTTGGGAATCTAGATCATAGATAGAACATGGAAAAGAGTGTGTGCCATATGTCTAATAGGTCATCTGTCGTCAGTTTTTGAAGATGCATATTATCGAAATGTTCATGCCAACCTTTTTTTTATGATATCCATACAACTACCAATAATTAAATAATTGCATGTAATCCCAATTTCAAATCTCTATGGGCACCAACAGACGAAATGTAGTCTAGGTGTTCACGATTCCATAGCATGCATGGAACAAGGGGCATGGATGGTTTCCCTTTGTACATGAACTCGCCTTGGTCCACCACAATGGTGTGACTGCACCTTTTTATCGCATATTTCCATTTGTACAAGTGTAAATTATATCATCCGTCTCCAAAGACTTGCAAATAATGTACTTTCTGGTATACCGCAATTTTGCTATTTGGTATTTGCTACGATATTTTCTTTTGCACCCATTAACCAAAATAACTAGCGTTAACTTTAATTTCCTTTTCTACTTTCAGTCGTCCTGTGATAATGTAAGTTTAATTGAACACCCAACATTTTTTTTCTGCCCGTTAATTATTGCAATAAGTGTTGCATGCAATGGACATACACTTGTAGCGGGTTCCTAAAATTTGACTTACAGTCTATTGTAGCTACAACTGTTCTGAGCGACGGGGCCCTGAACATAACGCCATCTCAATTGAGATTTACCTTACATTGCATAGTTTACATATTCCTTCCTCTTTCGTATGCTTTGCCAGCTTCAATAGGTTGTATGATTTGCCATCTTCTATAGTTTATGCTTACTATCATCTGTATGCTTTGCCATCTTACATGGGTTTCCATGCTTCGGCGCCATCTTCGGAGTAAACGTTAAAACGTCCAACCGCCAAAATGTCCAAAAATAAGAAATAAATTTGGCGAAAACGTCCAAAGTAAAACTTGCTAAAACGTCCATTGTCAAATATATTTATTTAGCCCACTTGTTACTTGTTTACACGTTTATTTGATCATTCCATTATTTATTTATTATATCACATCTACGCTGCTCGTATTGCAGGATTTAACTCTATCCACAATCGAGAAATATCAAAGCTCGAAATAACTGCTATTAATAGGTTGAAGAATGGCAAATCCCCTGGTATTGACAAGATAGAAAATTAGTATGTAGTTACTACTGAATAAATGTTGATTGATTTTTATTATTATGAGTTATTCAATTTTATATTAAAAACTGGATATATCCCAGAAAGCTGGTCCATTGGTATAATGAATCCAATCTACAAAAAGCAAGGAAATATTTGTAATGCAGAAAAATACCATTATTATCGTGTCTTGGTAAATTATTTACTCTTATATTAAATGCTTGCCTTACCGAATTCACTGATAAAAACTCATTTCTGAAATCCAGGCAGAATTTAGAAACCAGTATTCTGCTATTGACCATAAGAAAAACGTGTTCGTAGACCTAAAATCACAAGCATTTGACTATAGGTCTATGGCAGAAACTAGCATCTGGAGTCGCTGTGAAATGCATTCTCCGATTGAAGACAGTGGTACAATAGTCCACAGTATAATGGACAATCCTTCATTAAAGTGTTTTATCAATATCATTAGTTCCGAATGCTCTGCAACTATTATCAATTTATCTAAATGGTGTTCATGCCAGTACATACCAGTCTATTCACTATTCATCTGATATACATGCTACATGCTATATTATATAATTTGTGTATATCCCAACACAAACTCGTAGGTCGTACACATTGGACACCCCCCAACTCCTACATACTCGAAAGTATAAAAGGGGCGGGTGGTAGCGCAGTGGTAGAGTGTTGGACTTCGGAGCGAAAGGTTCTAGGTTAAAACCCCGCCCGGGGGCCCGGCATCAATGTTCGCGAAAGTTACCTTTCTGACGCGATATTGATAGGATGTGGTGTCTGTAGAGTGGCAATGCAGTTATCATTCTTGGTCTTGTCAGTACCAGCCGGTGCTCGCAGGTTTACTGCAACATTTAGTGCTACGGATGTTGCAGGTTTCCTCCTGCCCTAAACTGACAAGTCGTGATATAAGTGAAAGCGACTCTAAACCCCAATTCAAAGAAACAAAAGTAGCATAATTGATTGTTATACTAAGAAGTGTGACTTGATAATGGGTCAAATCAGGTGAGAATTGGTTTCAATTTTCAAACCCCACCCCAAATAAATAATAACTTATTACCTACTAAGAAGCTACTCCATATATTTTATGCAAATCCTGGGAATATTTTAAATTTTTTTTGTGGTTTCCTAATCACCTATGCTTCTTGAACAGGGAGGCCACTCGTGGAAGGACTTGGCTCCGCTGGCGTCAATATGCTACTTGGTGAACTACTCCATCGATGCTATTGATCCCTGCGTGGAGTGGTCCGTGTCAGCCAAGGACAAGCAGCAGATGTTCAACCACCTGCGTCTCATCAGTAACTTCCGCCAGAGTCAGGGAGGTGAGCAACAGCAGATATCTGCATCTGAATCACAATGCTGCATGCATCATAAAACAGACTAAATAAAAATAAAACAATTAAATTTACCAAGGACATGTGATGATTTTTTTTTTTTTAAACATACAAATTGGTCATTATATCTAGGTATACTTTATTTCTTTAATTTTAAGTTTAGTTAAACTTCATTGACATATTTTTCAATTTGAAAATAAGTAAATATTTGACCAACTATTTGACGTCTCATATGGTGAAATATTCCTACTGCTACATAAAACAATAAACTCTCGCTGACTTTATTTTGTTTGCTTGATGTATTCCAAACCTGTCACTAGGATGCATTTTCAGAGTTTGTACGTGTGTCTGTTGCACATCTGTTCCAGGTTATATGCTGCAAGCTATGAGCAACAGCGACTCTGCTAACTGGTCTCAGAAACTACAACAGCAATACCGCAGTGTCCAAAGTCGCGAGAAACTGTACAACACCCTGTTCACACAGCCCGACATGAGAAGAAGCAAATCAGAATCATTCCTGATGAACACTTTCATGTTCAACAACTGCAAGCTCCACATACCGATGCGCTCGCATCTGAGCGCGGTGGACATCAACTGCTACGGCCTTTACCCAGACAACCTGGCTGCTCTGGTCTGGTTCGCCATGCAGAGGTACTCAGTGAAGGACCGAGCGCAGCCATACTACGGCTTCCAGATGTTTGAGAGGCTGCCGTACAGCTGCAGGAATGTGGTGGCGACATGCGGCGTGGAGACACTCTGTCAGCTAGATGCTGAGGTGTTCCTGTGCTGCACCGTGTGGTGTAGCAGTCAGCGGGGACGACAGCGCAGGAGGCTGTCTGCCACTGTCCCCGGGGAGCCTGAGCTCCTCCCTCTGTGTCTGACTGCGGCGCTGTGCACCCAGGAACAGGCTGACTGGTGGACGGCCGCCTACAGGTTCTACACCAATGCTGTCAGGTTAGTCTGTGCCAAGGTCATTGCCCTTCAGTAGGATTCATGTCCAATCAAACCAATTGTCAATTAATAAAACTCAACATAATTGTTAGTAATTGGTTTATATTTATGATGAGCTATATTTCAGACTTAAATAGTTTGTATTTTATTGGTATAGATAGTATAATTTTCTACACATTTTCTGCTTCAATCATCTGTAAACCAATGTTATTAATGAAGACTGAGGTGGTTTATTGATACAAGTAACATGAAGATAATCATACATCAGGGAATGATGGATGTGCAGGGAAGTATATGTGTATTCCCGGCTGTGGCATTTCATGAAGTGACCAAAATACTAAACTAGACATAATAGAGTACCATAAAGATACAGTGTAGCAATTCATAATCTAATTGAGTAACACCATATATATATATTATGTGTGTGTGTGTGTGTGTGTGTGTGTGTGTGTGTGTGTGTGTGTGTGTGTGTGTGTGTGTGTGTAAATAATATAATAAATAAATAAATAAATAAATAAATAAATAAATAAATGACAACAACAATAACAATAATATAATAATAAGATTAACAAAGCCGTTCAATCATCAATTTATCTACGGTTTTGTAAATACGGTTCAATTCCACCTTATAGTTTGTGTACCACGAACATGTTGAATACATTCATACGAACCTCGGGGATGTACGCGTTATTAACTTAGACGTTTGTAGAAATAATACAACATTATTTCATTAAACTTCAATAAACTTACATAGCGTTAAACATACACGCACACAATTACAGCTAGTTAAATTACATACACGACAGTTCACTAGGCATTCCGCCTGTAACTACATAGTTAAATATGTTCAAATGTAGTTAAAAGTCAGGAGAATTATATATTAGTATCAAAGACAAGAATATCATGCAATGAATTCAAAACTGCAACTAGAAGTAATTGGTTATGTTTTACAGTTTGGAATAAATCAGAAGTCATTAGTTCTGTTTAAAACAATTTGGAATATGTAAGCGTACGCACATTGTCTCTAAACCATTAGATGGGGCAACAGTGTCATGCGTAGAGCATTATAAGAGGGGCAATGCATATATAACTATAAGATGGGCAAACCAATGTATGAGAGAGAGGATATAGGCTAAAAATAGTCTCATGATGAACATGACGTTGGGTTTTGTGGGGCAAAACGCCGGGTCGGGGAAAAACGCCCTTTCCTAAAAAGAATATCCTATCCCTGCTAGACTAGTCACAGTCACTGCCTCCAACAGGGAGAGTGTTAATAGCCATACTTCATTGCAACTAGGGCGTGGCCCTTCCGTATCCTCAAGATTGTAATTAAATCAGTTAGATTCATTAAACGGGATACGTATGCTTCCTTAACATCTGTGTCTGTACATAACTGACTAAATTTATGTATTCTCCATATCAGTGTATATATATGATTATTATTAAAATAGACTCTCTGTTCTGTTTTGTTCCCACCCTACCATATCCATGAGCTTGCATAAGAGTCGTGTCATTTTGTTGTCATTCTTCAGGGTACCATTTCACGAAGCTCTCATATCCACTATGAGGCCATAGTGCCCTCGTATTATACCGTAAGTACCCGACCCCCAAGCCTATATCTCCGTATTTTCGGCCATGCCCTCAGCTATCAAATTATAACGTCTATTTTGACAGCAAACAGAAAATAAAATTGAAGATATAATACTTTGATTTATACATTGTGAACATTAAAGGCATACAATCGCAATAATAATTACAATAATGTGAAAATAATATGAAAATATTGAAAACCAATGGGACATGCGGAAAATGTAGCAAATACGTTTGACCATGAAATATATTAACAAACCGTGATTGTATGCCTTTAACCAGCACTTTTGATACTAGTGAATTCATGTAAAAGAAGAATAGAAGATTAGTGTTCAATAAATTATATTATAAATTAAGAAGACGCATGCTGAAAGGAAGCGCCGAACAACAAACTATTTATCACATAGAACGAAACATTAACGAACACCGTAGATAGTAACTTACGATACATCTACACAAAGGCAAGCGAAGTGAACAGCATGCATACATTCACATAAAGATCAAGCTTGCAATTCCAGTAAATCAGAAACTTTTTACTGGAAACAGCCAGACTATACCGTAGTTTTCTGATAAACGCTACCGGGGATTATCCCTCGTTGAATGATTCCTCATTCAGGAATGTCCTTCAAGCTATTCCCCCTTATGCTACAACAATATCAGAAATAATTCCCGCGTGCAAAAATTCGTGGTAAAAGGGAATTAATTCTAATGAATTGTAAACACTATGCAGCATTCCCAAATAACGTTTTGGATGTACGTGTGCATGTATAAAAGTGGCGGCATTCGTGCCAAAATCAATGTTCTTTGGATATATTTTCATTTTTAAAGGTGAAACCTGTTTCAAATACATCATTGATATCCATTATTTTATGTATTTTAGGCGAGCGTATATAGACTATTTTGTATATAT
>JAUTBT010083850.1:0-12674 GCA_032361225.1 Lepetodrilus schrolli | reverse complement strand
AAAATAACTGATATAGCCAACAATAGAAATAACTGATATAGCCAACAAAAGAAATAACTGATATAGCCAACAAAAGAAATAACTGATATAGCCAAAATAACTGATATAGCCAACAATAGAAATAACTGATATAGCCAACAAAAGAAATAACTGATATAGCCAACAAAAGAGCCTGCGAATTACCGTAACCAACAATATAATCATCACTATGACTAGTAATATGGCCAGCGATATAGCAGACAGACGAACAGTGATAGAAACAAGTACATTACCAGCGATATGTCCAGTGAAATAACCACCGATATTACCTGCCATATTACCTGATCATCCATGTGCTCGAGGATGTGTTCTGGCGATAAGGGCCCTCGGTTCCGGGAAAGGTCAGTGTACTCGTGTAGCTCAGGAAGCCCCCGACGTGTTTACAAACTATCGCCACAGTGGCTGATAAAGCACAAGGTGCTTGACTTCTACTTCTGAGTGCTTTCTCAATATTACAACCATTATTAAGTAGCCGTTGTCAACTGGGGTTTCAATTTAAAAACTGGTATAAATAAATCTATTCCGGTTTACCCAAGACCTCCCGTGTCTTCCTGGCAGCAAGACTTTAAATAATGGTTCCATGGAACACTGTGAAACGTACTATTAAAGCAATGATATACTCCTAAAAATACGTAACATTTGAGAATGTGTGGAGGATATTTCGAGTGGAAGGCTGCGTTATCAGAGCAGGATAGTTTATGATATGATCAGGGATGAGTATATAATTTCTACAAGTGTATCTGTAATAATTGTATCAAATGACAAATGTGTCCATACATGTAACTCATTTAATTTTTCCTTGATGTCACGATTACATTGTTTGAATGTAGGTTTAGAACCAATGCTATGATTCTCCCGAAACATAATCGTTTACGCGTTTTAGTCACGATTGACACGCCGTGAATATCGATATTCATAGAATTATATAAACACGTCCGAAAAAACCCCAATAGGGTATTGTTTTTGGATTCTTTCAACACCATCATCACCAATACGATGTCCACCCACACCCACACCCACACCCACACCCAAATCCCCCTTATCTTTACTGGCACAGTGTGATAATCTACCTGCCTCAGGTAAATATGTATAACAGCTCCGTGGTAAATGTATCGTACTAAGTACTAGCACTTTACTTAACAATAACCCTCAACCACCAACACCAATCCTATGCTATATTGTCCATTTATTTCACATCCGTATTGCTGTTAAACTTATTCCGCTACGTTATTACTCCAGTCAACAGATCAGTGTGCTCTCAATTCCTCCCTGGGAAGTATACAACCAAATTGTAAGCTGCCTTTCAAGGCTTAGCAATGTTCTTTAACAAATGAAAGTTTAACAATGGTGTCCTCGTCATTGTAAAAGTAGACTGAAGGCTTAATGGTGAAGGATTTCTTAGGTGGTATACGGAAGATGAAGGACACACATGTATCTGTTGTACATGCGCATTCCTGCAATGAACCAGTTTACTACCTGCATACCGCTAATTACGTGTTGACTTGTAATTGAAAGGTAAACCTTGGATATTCATCTCTAGTTCTGAGTTTGTCGGTTAGCATCTAGCCACACCATAGCCACACCAATAAAGGATACTAACGCTAACGGTAGTCAGTGGCACTAATGTTGTCAGCGATCGTAAAGGTATAGAGACAGGGTCCAACAAAAGAATAGGACATGACCTCTAGACTGAATAAAATTTTGTCGTAAATGCCCGCCATGAAGAAAGTGACGTCGTAGCATTGCTGGAGGGTTCTGCTGGGGGATATAGGGGGGTGGGGGTGGGGGTGTGTGTGTCTTGACTTCCTGTTCAAGCGGAGATATAAAGGCGACAATATGATTCTATAGGAAGGATTGTCTAATTGGGAGTCCTCCTCTTCACTAGCATTATCAGTTCTGCTAATATATAGCTCGCTGGTTAGCTAATTACGATAGGATTCCCTCTTCTAGGTGGCCTTGATGTGGAGTATACACAGAACGTAGAATCTAGGTTGATTTAAACCGGCATAGCTTGCTCGAGTCACTATATCCTTTATGCAATAGGAAACTTGTGATTCCGGGAAGTGATGTATGTATTAAATATACAACAGTACAGGTCAACATAACCTGGACATACTGTTCATCCAATGCATCTCGTGATTTGTCCAATGAATTATCACTATCCGCTCCTCTGAAATTACCAAATTAACTCATCTGATGTTGTAGGACTCTGGTATTGTGCGTAGTGTTACTGATATAAATAGTGAGTGAGTGATTCAATGTTAGTCAAGGTTTTCTCAATATCTCAGTGTGGAGTTAGTTGTGTTGCAGTACTAGTACTGTAGTGTTTCCTTGCTCTGTTCTTGCCAGTGATTAAATGTTTAGAATCAATAAATTTGTGAATAAATGTGTCTTTTGCAACATTTCTGATCTTCTTCAAATAGTGAGTATTCGATTGAAATTATGTAAGTCATGTCTCTTCCGTAACAGGTTTGGCTTGTATTACCATTTGGGAGGTGGTTGTGATGACCAAACGATAGTACTAGCTTATGCAGTTGACCATACGTTGACAGAGCACAGAGCTGTCTTGTCATTACATAGTGCAATTACACAAATGTAACACCATGACACAGTGGAAGTTCAAAACGAAAAGTCCTCCTTTATCGGCCGAGATCAGCAGTTCGAGAGGGGTTACTGATGAAGAACCAGACTGGTTTCGACTTCAACGACGGACAAACATGTACAGATGATGCTTCGAACCAACTGATATAGAAAAACAAATATGAATAAAATATCGTTTGCATGAATATGAGCACATTATTCAGATGGCCAGATAAATGATGTTAACATTTAAATAATCGTTAATGTTAGTTGTCATCAGGAATATGCTATCGGCTTCTGCTGGTGTGGTGATTTGTCTTTGTCCTTATACGTCAACACACTCTCTGGTCGATTTCCTTCGGACTCTTGCTGTATATAGAATCCTCACGTAAAGCAAAGGCTCTGATTATGATTGTGAAGGTGGCAGGTCTATTGACTAGTCACCCCCATTGCCAGAGCACCACCAGGTTAATCAATTCTGCCTGAGTTATGCCGAACATAAACATAGCTCATGTAGATCCATCGGACCGCTAGGCCACAAACGGTAGTGTGTCATTGTAGATCCATCGGACCACTAGGCCACAAACGGTAGTGTGTCATTGTAGATCCATTGGACCGCTAGGCCACAAACGGTAGTGTGTCATTGTAGATCCATCGGACCACTAGGGCACAAACGGGCGGGATTTGAACCTGGAACCTTGGCTCCGAAGATTAATAGTCGGATCATGAGATATATACGTTTTAAGTGCCAGTTCTGCGAATGGATTTCTAGATGGTGATAATATAGTATTGTACAATCGATAACATTATAGAAATACCAGGAGGTAAACGTAAACTATCTTACCTCAAGTCGTATATAAATTAGGAAGGATGTGTCTGTTCCGGTGTGGATCTATTCAAGGTCCGTCAACGATTCCGTTCTGGTGGCAACGTGTCTGTTCAAATAATGAAGTGTTTTCTCCGGTAGCGACATGTGACTGATTAGGTTCGGCCATGGTGTCAGTTACGTCACTGTTCTGGCCCCGAGATTACGAAACGTTTTTGAGTACGAACTCATGCTCTACTCAAGGTTTTGTTAACAAATCCCCATATAATAGTTGAGCTTGAACATCCAATCGTACTCAAAACGTTTCGTAATGACGAAGTGTTTATTTCTGTATTGACGTCCATGTCGATACAGATGTGTTGGTTACCATGGTGACCCCACTGTTCTGGTGAAGATATGTCTGAAGATGTTATATTTTATTTATATAATGTCGTTTTCATTATACCGGTAGTTGCATTGTAGATCTAAATACATTTTACGAGAACTTCTCGTCTCCATTGACAACAATAAACCAGTTATTTGAGGTTCATTTTACGCGTGCTTCTCTCTCTCTCTCTCTCTCTCTCTCTGTTGCTCTCTCCCTCTCTCTTTATCTTGCTCTCTCCCCCTCTCTTTATCTCTTCCTCTCCACCATCTCTCTCTCTTCACTCTCTCTCTCTCTGCATCATCAGAAATATTGTGAAATATTGCAATTATTTCCCTGAAGTTAAATTCCTCAATATCCGTTGCCGGTATCTGAGAAGGCGATTGTTACGAATTCCGCCGGAATCGTGCGATAAACTGTCAGCTGGACATCGTAGCGTCAAAGAAGCCAGAGATGATGACAGTTGAGTGGGAATCCGGTCATGCACGTCACTCCCGTGGCGATGGAGTTGACAATGAGAGGTCATTATAACACGAGATCACGAGTTGGAGGTCCGGGAGATAACCTACACGGCCATTTGACAAATTGTAGACATAAAAAAATACGTCTCCCATTTTAGTTACATTATTTTGTGGAAGAAAACTAGATTATGCGAAACCTCTAGAGATCTATCAATAGATGCACATTTAGTTTTAACAATTACTTTAAAAGTTGAAGTACATTTTAAAAACAGATCATGTTTATTTAGTCATTAATATGGATTCTACTTATATGATTATGATTATGATTAGTGTTAATAATAATAATAATAATAATAATAACAAACATAATATACTATAATAATAATAATAAGTATTATTATTAATGCTATTATTATCATCATCATCATCATTGCTATTATCTGCTCACCTTTCTTCTATTTCTGTTATAATATAATAATGTGCATCGCATAAACACATTTCTACTATATCAAGACTCAAAGTTAGACGTGGCCTGACTTATATCGACAGATACTAATACTTACTCCGCCATATATTTACATGCATGTCTAAACAAGTTCTTTTGTGAACACTGGAATCTAGGAAGAAATCACTCCTCTAATCCAATATTTATATATATTGTTTGGCAATATATATTCATAAGGAACTGCTCATTAGCATATTGGAGTATAATGCTAAGGTATTATTTATTCATGGTGGGTTTTCAATATTGAATGTTCAGCATTGTAGATTAAGCCTATTATCTGAAGTACTATTTGCATTAAATATAATTTAATGGAATAATCCTATCCGGTCAAATTGTTGGTTTGTTTACTCGCGACGTCATAGGTCTGACATTTCATACAAAGATCGACACATTCCATCACATGTATCTACTAGCAGGTATGTTTACGTACACCCTCGTAACCTTGACCCTGGTTGAGGTCAGGAAACATCGCACATGTTAACCGTAGGGATGTATTCCAGGAACTCCCATCATTGTAGATCTAACATGGCGATAATGTATAGATTAACATGTTAATTACCGTTGGATGCATTGGTGGGGCACAACAGAAACGAACAGAACCTTTATTCACTCAGGTCTAGAACGTCGGCAGTTTGATTAATACGGGCTCTCATATTTTTAAAGGCCAGTCGCTCATGTAGTATATAATCTATTTGACTACTAGTGTTAGTGATTATGACATATCTTTCATGCTACCATATAGCACCATCACCATCAGCTACCAATGTCAAAATAAGCTCAGTTGAGCATTTTATATAGGTCCTTTATCCAGGAAATGTCTGCATAAAAGCGTTTCGTCATATGCGAAATTTCTATAGATGGATAGCTACCAGATGTAGATATCTGAGTGTCTTCAACTGAGTCTTGAATGTAGATAATTTGGAGATGTTCTGAATATCATTTGGAGGTGTATTCCACAGTGCAGGACCAGTCTTCATGAAGGCTCTTTCTCCATATGTTCCCGTAAGCGTAGCCAGAACATTAGCCAGAAGCGAAGATTATGTACTCTGTGAATACAACATCATGTACGCTGTGACTAAAACATCATGTACTCTGTGAATACAACATCATGTACTCTGTGAATACAACATCATGTACTCTGTGAATACAACATCATGTACTCTGTAAATACAACATTTGTACTCTGTGAATACAAAAGCATGTACTCTGCTCTACGTAGACTATCTGGTGTAACTCGACCAGAAAGACACGCAAACCACAGCGATGCCTACATAAAGCGCAGAACCTGAGATTATAATGCAACTTTGGAACACTCCGTGAGGCAATTTTAAGTCTTTGATCTTCGTGGAATCAACATATTTCGGCTATCTAAGGAGATACGAGCAGCAGGGTAGATGCATGGAATCAGTGAAGTACGCATCCCAATGTATAATGCAGTGTAGAAGGCATACCACTGCAATATTGGGTTGTAGTCACAAAATGTCGTCCTAGTTGTGACGTCAATATTGTATTGAGAGTATCTGTTGCTTGATATTCGTATCGCTGAAAGGAACTGAGCGAGATGGGGTTTACTGTGGCTGCCAACTATTTGCGAGATATTCAACTGTATGAATATCATTTTAATGTGTAATAGCATCCAAATAAAGATGAAGCAATGGTTGGAACTGAACTGTATGGATACAAACTGTACATTATTTTGATCGTATGAATACAGTAGAAAGTTTCACTCAGGGATCATGCACCTGATGCCAGGATGGATGCTATCACACATTCCATCCATCTCCCACCCCCATCTCGTCTGTAGAGAGAAATACCCGGCCAGAATTGACACCTGGAAAGATACTATTTAGAGGTGTTAACCCTTTCAGTGTAACCTAATAGACTACGCCACCAGTTGCGTCTATGGCAGGCGAAGCTGTCTTGAGCTAAACAGTCATCTGATCCATCTAAACCTGCAATTAGACCACACACCACAACTATGCATAATTTGTTAAATGGTCATAAATATATTTATAATAGTGTTCAATGTAAAACATGAGATGTAATTTGTTTGATATATTTGTTAGATTTATAGTTATCAGCACAAAACGAATCATGGCGTTCCGTCCGGTAACAGTGTCACCCTATAGTTAATTAGGCATGACCAGCCATAGTATCCAGCTCAAGGAACGTCATAGACATCTTTATGCTACACATCTTGATCACACCCCTAAATATAGACCCCTGCACGGGGGGGGGGGGGGGGGGGGTAATTTGAGCTAAATCCCCACTGTACTCTCTTTCATTATTATCAGGAGAATTTGAACAAAACCTGAGTCACACCACCCAATGCGTCTGATGTCAGCCACAATAGCTATCTGAGAATTCCAAATACAATGCAGTGTGCACTCTCCGCTACAATACAGAGTAATCATACTGTAACTATACACAGCTGATAGAGCGAGGAACAGACATGTGGAGTTGACCTGTAAGTTGATTTACTTTACATAAATGTATTGTTGTACATGGCATTCATGATTGTATAACATGGTGATCGTTTAAGGTTAATCTCCAGAATGACTCAGCAGTTTATGTGAAACAGGACCTCTGCAGATCCTGGGATTCGAACCCTCTACCGAATGAGCCAAAGGGGTAACCCCGCTGGCCGAGACCAGTAAGAGCATCTTATTTCACACTTTGAAATCTCAGACTTTACTAGGTTTTATAATCTGGGAAGTCGTGTGTTTGAATAGTCTATTTTGAAGACATAACTGTATACTATTTATACAGTGTTATGCAGTAATTTACTAAGTATGTAAGATAAATTGATGGTGACGTATAACAACACTGTCATAATGATGACGACTACGGTTCTCGTGTAACAGGTAATTACGTTCTAGTGATGAAGTTGGTTCAATCACTCTACATACATTTCACTGTGATGTTATTCAAGATCAATACTCGATATATATTGAAAGAACATGTGGAGTTATTCTGTTGAAATAATTCCATAATTAAAAATATTCCTATATTATTATATCACACCATTCACCCACGAAGTAAACTGGTCTACTTTTTGCTGTTCATGACAGTAAATCCTATTTCCTACAATTGTATCAAATCATCATCTGAACTTTGAACACGTTATGATGATTTAACTCAAAATCCATAACGCCACGTGTGTCGGATTGACGCACGCGTTGATTATTGCTCGTCACTTACGTAGACACACACGTGCGACGTTGACAGCTACTGTCAACTGGTCTTCAGCCATAACGAAGTTACGAACTTCAAATGTGTCATTGGTAGCATTGCGTTCATTATAATCTAACAGCTACATGCTGGAACGTGAGCCTCCTGAAACGGCTTATTTGGGCGTTATGCAGTTAAACATTTATTTTACAGATTACCGGTACCTATTAAGTATTTCGAGTGCCAGAACTAATGCCTGTTTCCGAGATCGTACTTGTGTGTCAACCTAATACAATCACACGACTCGTGTCCTCGACATGTCATAATTGCAGTTGTCTATGGAGTATTACTGTTAGTATGCAGTGGGGTAAATAGTTTATTAATTAGTTCCTTCATAGGGAGACATGAAATCAATTGAATGAACATGCAATCAAATTTGATATTACTTCTACAAGGGAGAAATTGACTGGAGCTTGACGCAGCAGCCAGGAAAGCTATAATCTAAAGACTATAATCCTGTTTACTTGAATAGAGCTCCTGTATTTTTCCAATTCGTAAATTACACGGGTGTCAAGAGCCGAGTTTGCTTTATGTTTTCGTGAAAACGGACCAAAACTGCAGTAGAATCCGGTTATGTACCATCACCAACATGTTCATTGACGATTTAACAGTGTGTTAAACATTTCTACTATATATATTTCATTGTGGCAGTTTTAGTTTCTATGTCACGAAATCATTAGCATATTACCCACATGCCTCTGTGAATTTGGGAGATTTCGACCAGATCACTATCAATCGAAAATAACATGAACTCTATGTAAATGAATACGACTATAGCAATATATATGTATTACATTTCATTTTCAACACTTTCCACTCTATCGATGGAAGAATCTATTTGTTTGTAAATCGGTATATCGTAATCGAGATCATAAACGACTATTGTATAGGCTTGGATTTATCTTTTAGAGACGTTCTGCTGTCGCCATAGAAGGGTTGTTGTAAAGGGATACGTTGGTTAAAAGGTGAATGCAATTTGTAACATGTTCATGTAATTGTATTAATGCACATGCAAAACTGTGACTTTCAATGCAAAGCAACTGCGAGATGAATTCTATTAAGATAATTCCATTGCCTGGCTGTGGATGATTTTCTCTGATAGGAAGTTACCAATTAAAATAATGCTAAATGGCATCGCTATTGTCGCTTTGTTAGGAGGTGCATACGGTATAACAGGTGCTCGTGAATGCATACATGCTTACCCTAAACATCTAACTGAAACTACAGATGAGTTCACGTTCTCAAGGTGTTAATTGTATTTTCACAAATTCTTAGTTTATTTCACACTCACAGATCATAATTACGTGCATTTATTCATTGACCTGGTTAAGAGGCCTGATTAGGAGAATATACAATGCAATGCCTGACTGATGGATATCCGCCACCAGGAAGAAAGCATTACTCCAGATCGCCGATTTAACAATACTTAATGCATGATTATCCTTGTTAGCTACCGAAATCATCAATGCTGGAAGGCGACTGTAAAAACACCTTGTTAGCAAAGTTAACTTGACATACACATTACGTGTACAATATATACTTGTCAGTAAGTCTATAGTCAAGTTGATCGTTGTGTTTCGATTGAAAAATACATTGGTTTATTCGTCGTGGAGGGTATAACGCAATATGTGTTTTTTTTGCATTTATTTTTCATTAGAAGGATTCAAGGATATAGTGAGGTTTCACGCAGTTCGTCGATCAAATCAAATGGACGTATAGACCTAGTGATGGATGATGTATAGCAACTATTATATCCACTCAACACATGAAACCACGTGACTGTTTTACCTGCTAACAGCTATATTATATACGCAGACGGTGATGTAACGTCATTAGTTCTGTAATTATTGTATGTGAATGTATGTTCTGCGTCATGTCACATGCTGCGTAATGCCCCATGCTGCGTAATGTCCCAGTCTCGCTGCGTGGAGTTCACCAGCTTTCGACGGAGTGTCCATTTCTCGCTGCGGGCATGTGTGAACGCTCGAGTGGGTTCGAAGCTGTATTGCAAGTGACCGTTTGATTTGATTGTCCCTCGCCGGTACTGGACAGCGGCTAGTGAAAAGTGTCCAGCGTATTACCAGGAATGGACACGGTGTGCTGGTTATAGCTTCTCGAAGAACAACCAACTGTCGGATACATCCTTGTTTGTTTTCTACATTCTTTTGATGTGTAACTTGTACGTACTCTGGTAAAAAGACTCAATACGCTACACAGAGACCCGACAGGATAGTCGGTAGTTGACAATGGAGAAAATTAAGCCATACTCTGAGACTTTTGCTGGGAACTGGAGTCATAGACGGAGGGTGCCTTCGTGTTCCCGTCAAGCCTCACCCCCGGTGTCATTCTCCCCGTGGCTCATGAGATCCTGCCCGTCTCAAGACGTCTCGGAACATCCCCTGTTCGTCATATGGGACGAGAGTTCACCATCATCGGAATGCAGTAGGTTACTCGCTCTTATGTCTATTCATATCCAAACCCTTATTTATATTCATATCAAAACGCACAGTCTGCAGAGCTATGTTTTCTTCATGTACGACGTAGACACTCGACTTCAGAGTAATTCCCTCTTACCTATGATATATATTTTTGACAATGCTATACAGAAACCAAGTTCTTGAGGACAGAACATCCTGTAATTATCTCTTAGCCTCACTTACGTTTTTTTCTTCATTACTTCCATTACTTTAAATGTCAAGTGCCACCTTTTATAAAAGAAAATACTATACACACGATGGTTGAAAGACAAAGGCAATTTGTATATTGCAAATTCATAATGGGAAAACGCCATTACGTTTCTCTATTAACCCTCCCAATGCTAAAGGCAATCGGGCATGCCATAAGAACAGTGCATGTGCCTAATCCAGCAGGGAGAGGGTTAAAGTTGATGCACGTTGATCATCTCAGCATTTAGTACATCACATACTAAGCTACATTGCGTTACAGTAGGTTACATTATGTTACAGAGGTCACAGTAGGTCACAATGTATATGTGCACTGCAAACAGTTGGTAGTAGAAACGTTTTTCATCAGTGAAACTTCGTGATGATGTACAGTCATAACACAGCCTATGATTCACATCGTACATGTATTACTACAGACCTCACGGTGGTACCCCCCTAACACTGCCTATGTTGAGGAACACGTTGAATTTGTTGGCAAGTATATGCTTTATATGTGAACCTTAATGCAACCCCTGATACTATACTCCCAAAAGCCCTTGTGCGACAGAATAGACCGTGTAATACGTATATTCAATGCCATAGTGTTTACGGTTACAACTCCTACACCAACCTGGCCTTAAATAACCTATGAAAATATACAGTTAAAAGCATTTTGATATTTGTATAGTTATGTAAACTGTGTGTGGTCATGCACCACCCCATTACAACAGTACTGTTCTGTAATAGAAATACCTAATGTTAGATACAAGCATACTACTGTTATGTTGATAGTCTACTGTTTGTCATATGGGTAAACTGTGCAATATAATAGACAAGCATGGTTGGACACATGCTCAACTTGCTATGGTTAATCGCCCGTGTTCATCCATTGGATTGCACGTAAAGGCTATCAAGTCTGATTAACGTTAAGTACGAGAATCACGAGAGGGAAGAACCAGTCATGTCCGCTCAAACATTGCAATGATTTCCCTATTGCCAATCTCTGATTAACGTTCATTAATGCGTGTAATGTGTTCTAATGAAGTCTATTAAGTACATGACATATACAGGAATCGTTGTTGCGCAATGTTTGAAATGGCTTACGACGAAGCCTGTTTACATGCAAATGACGTCCGTTTGAAACTATTTCTGCATATGCTCGTTATTTAAATGGATACTTAGCAATAGCTTAAGCTATTACCTCTGAGAGTCTCTCTAAAGCGCTGACGAGTCTGAATGTATACTGATTGAACATGTGAACCTCTTTCGTAGACGGTAATTATAACGGAAATGCATATAATGATAAGTGGCGAGGTAAAAGACAACGCTCTCGCGATCAATTAATGCACGTGCAATATTTACTGTACATTGGCCATCTTAGTCATGTTATATTTTTAATATATACATATATCGTTTAATGAACATGTATTCCTTTCCAAGATGATACAGATTATTTAAAGTTATACTGTAATAGTTCGCAAGAAAAAGTAGCATAGACATTATAAATGCAATATTGCCGTTTTAAGTTCCGAGTCTCAAGAAAGACTATACATACATTAAGCTAAATACTTGGCCCCCGTTTTTCAAATATTTGAAAGTTACAGGTGTTTTAAATGAATGAGCCTCGCTGACATACATATGTTACAGTCAATGTCTAAAATCAGGCAATGTGTCAAATGTATTAAATTTTCAGCGAATTTCAATTCATTCAAGCAATGTTTAACAAGCCTGAAATGACAGAAATTACTGCCTTTATTTGACAGATTGACTGGCGTGAGTTTGATGAAAACAATTGAAGATAATGCATACGTTTATGCAGATATTCACACAGGATTGCATACATTTTTATATGTAATAACACAGAATTGTGTGAATACCTATAAAAATGTACACACTGTCTTTATTTTTAAAAATAAACTTACGCCAGTCAATCTGTCAAGTAAAGGGAGTCGTTTTATCATTTCAGGCATTTTAAAAATTGACTGAGTGGAAAGAAAGTCACTGA